>VMDO01034500.1:0-16874 GCA_007922755.1 Pedetes capensis
GAGATATGAATTTCAAGGGTGATATCTTAATTTTAATACTATTTTTGTCTTTATGGCACTAATTTAAGATATTTTATTTTACCCAAATTCCATAGCTTCAACTTTTCCATTAGTCCCTTTGTGCTTCTCTGTGACATAATCGGTTTTAGAACTAAAGCATAAAAACTTGGAATCTCTTCTAGCTATAAAGTCTTTCTTACTTACATTTAGTAAAATGGAACTTCTCCAGTCTGCAAGCTTCAGATTACTGCTATTCCTCATGCTCTTTCCAGGCACTGTGGACCTTCTTCATGGTTACTCCGTCACTGGTTTAGCCCATGTGATATGGATTTTGCTCACTTATTTTGGATATGCAGGAAGCACTGCATGTAGGCAGAGTTCCCAGTGGACATAGAATAGGTTAACCTCAGGCTGCACATTACCACTGATATAAAATATTTTATTGTTGCTTCTTTACTGAAGCACTTTTAATAGATCTTCATTATCCATATATTGTTGGGTGCTATAGAGTTGAATCTGATTCATTGTGACCCTATGTACAAAAGAATGAAGCATTACCCATGTGTCACATACATGAGTTTTTTATGTCTGAGCCCAATGTTGCACACACTATATTTCTTCTCATTTTGAGTTATGCCGCATCAGCAAAAGAAGATCCCTGATGCTTTACTCCATTCCTGTCACTAAGATTGACTCTACTTTGAGGATGAAACTCTTCCCTAGACATTTCTTGAATGCCTTCCAACCTGGGAAGCTCATTTTCCAGCACTATATTTGATCGTACTTCTCTACTACTCATGGAGTTTTCAATGGCTAATTGTTTTGAGAGTGAGCAGCTCAGTCTTTCTCCCTAATCTGTCTTAGTCTGGAAGCTCAGCTGAAACCTGTCCACCCTGGGTGGCACTGCTAGTGTCTGAAATACCGGTGACATATCTTTCAGCATCACAGCAACACACAAACCCCTACAGCATGATGAGCTGACAGACAGATGAGGACATTGTCCATATAATAAGGTAAAAATAAAAATCCTGTACTGGCAATCAAATGTTCTTGAAATTGATCCTGTCACCTGTGACAATTTCCTCAATTCTCTCCCTTTATCCTCCACCCAAGGGCACATAACCACTCCATTTCTAGGTTTGATCTCAGTTGAGATTCTGACTACAGGTGAAAAAATAAGAACCCATGGTCAATTTCACTTATGAGGGCTTAAGTTAGGCTCATGCTTGATGCTTACCATGACTTTGTGCCTCATTTCCAATGGCTGAATTTTGTCTTAAGGCAATTCTAAATCCACTTGTCCCTGGGTGCCTGAACATTTCCAGTTTTTCTTACAGTTACAAGTGGGTCTGTGACTTAATTGTGGCGAATAAGATATGAGGCAAATCTCCTGCCAGCCTCTCATAAATACCCGCCACTGCCCCCAACATAATTAACAGAGGCTCATACACTCATAGAAACAAGCCATTGCTTGATTCTCTGTTCTTTTGGGGGGGTGTGACTAGGATGTGAAAACTCAATTGGAGACCATGAGGGGATTAAAACAGAGTGCCAATGCCAGCATGGAGAAGATGGCACAGGTGAAGAGGGTAAAGGAGTACAGACAATTGGAGGTCTTGATCACCAAGCCATTGGGAGGACCTAACTCCAGACTTCTTGCCATGTAAGCCATAAATGCTAAAATATTTTAAGAAAAAAAAATGTAACCTAGAGAACCCTACTACTGTACATTAACTCTGTTTACAGATACACTAAGTTTCTGATTCATTCATCATCCATGTATCTGCACTCTTTGCTTTTCTGCTAGGCAGCAAAATTCCTCCAGTGTTAGGGATTCTCCCTATATATCCATAACACTACAGTTGGACTCCTCTGAAAAGCATTTGAAGTTTACTCACCCAGATTTCTATCTACTGGTTGTATAACAATGATGAGGCACCCATCTTTGGACTAGTTCATAAGAACATTCCAAACACTTTCCTCAGTTCTACCTTGTTCAGGAAAGGAGTTTTTCTCTTCATCCCTATCCATGTTATCCAAATTCTTCACCATCAGGAGCCCCCAATTATCCAAAACTATTGGGTAATGTTGGATCACAGGATATGGCATGGCAAGTATTGGCTCCACACTCATCAAGAGTTGGATCCTAAGTCTTCTCTCCTCTGCTCCCGGAATAATGCAGTAAAAATCCTTTCATTTCCTCCAATTTTTAGGAATCATACTGTGTCTGCTCCTTCCTCTCTAGGGCGGTGGCTACTCTCTTTTATACTCTCTGGATTAGTCATTTTTTTGTTTGTTTGTTTGTTTCTGTAACAAAGAACCCGAGGAAAACAGTTTAAGGAAAGAAGGATTTGTTTTGGCTCATGGTTTCAGAGGTTTTAGCCCATGGTCTCTTGTGTGTGGGCCTGTGCACAGCGAGGCCAAACATCATGGTGGGGAGTGTGTAGTGGAGTAAAGTGGCCCATATCAGGGTGAGCAGGAGACAGAGAAGAAAGAGGAAGGGTCTAGGACAAGATATACTCATCAGTAACACCTCTCCACCTCGCCATGATCTATTATTTCCTATGAGGCCCCAACTCCTAAGAGTCTATTTAGCTATGAATTCATTGATAGATTAATTCATTGATGAAGTTAGAACTCTCATGATCCAACCACTTCCCAATAGCACTACCACCTGGGGACCAAACCTTTAACACATGAGCCTTCTGGGGACATTTCCAATCCAAACCACAACACTCCTCCTACCTCCAGCTTTAGATTTTCCTTGTCTTTGAGGAAACTACTATTTTAAGAGCATGTATCTGGACCTTCCACCTTAATCTTACAAAAGTGACATCTTTGAGTGTTTTACCTTTGTTGTGGGCAAAAGAGAGAAAACTAGTCTTAAAGCTGTTAATGAAAGAGCACAGGATGGAAAATTCATAAAAACACACAGATAATATAAATTTCTCACTCTTTCTTCCCTCTTTATGACCTAGTCCCTATGATAATTTCTTGCGTGAGATATCAGGTAAGAAGCCAAAAACCCTTAAACTCAGACCTTTATTGGGAGAAGCTGTGGGGGCTGTCCCTAGCAAAGGAGAGAGCAGCAGCCAGGAGAGGAAGGTGTGAGGACTCTAGGTAGGAGGGGGAGGGGGTGGTTGATTTGTCACATTGGGATAGGTAGGAAGTGGGTGCATGGAGGGTTCTGATAGGCTAGAAGAGGGAAAAGGAAGTAGTCATCAGTTGCCAGCCCAGGGCAGATTTCAAGTCAAGTTTTGGCAGGCTTTTTGAGGACTGGGGAACACTGGGTAGAAGAGTGCATCACCTTATAGGGATATGCCATTTGTAACTGGTCCTGCCTACATTCCAGTGATTTTGTTTTAGGTTGATTGGGCAGAGGTCATCATCTTCTGTAACTTCTTCCAGCTGAAAAGGAGCATTGTTTATGGATGAGGGGGATGACAGGGGGTGGATGAAGGAAGGACATCTTAGGATGGGGGAAGATCATGTCCTCTGTGTAGTGGTTGGTATCCACCATGAAAAGTTTGGTGACTGTCTGGTTGGTGAATGCATGCATATGTTCCTGTAGAAAATTTTGAAAACAGCAAAACAAGGCCCAAAGACTAACATTATTAAGAGCATGGCTGAGGGTCCAATTAGGGGTAGAAGCCAGGACATCCAGGGCAGCAAACCAGGAACCACAAGAATCTCCCAGCTGTTGGTGAATGTCTGAGGCCTTTTCTAAGAGTTTTTTTTTCTCTCTGTATTGGACTATTTCTGAGTTGTTTATATAAACACAGCATTTTTCTGCTAAGAACATGCAGAAGCCTCATTTTTCTGCAGTCATGAGGTCTAATCCTTGGCAATTTTGGAGAACTACACCCGCAATGAATCTATTTGATCTTGTAGGATATTGTGTTATTGGGCAATAGATTATAAGCTGTCTGCTGGTTGTTGGGACAGGTATCTGTAGTATGTTATGGATGTTATAAGCCCACTGAATCCTGTCCCCACACCAGCAGCAACTCCTAGGCCTATTAACAAGAGAGTAGCAACAAAGCGTTTGGGCCTTATAGAGGCCAATAAAAGTACAGACAATGATTTGGATTGTCTGGAGTAAGGCAAATTAAGGTACAAGTCTCTGTCCAATTAGTAGGAAGACAAAGGTATGTGTTTGTCCCACAAAGGAAAAAAAAAAAAACCTTGATTTTATAAAGAGAAATCGTTTTTGATAGAAAAGAGGAAACTTAGTTTGTTATTTTCAGTTTCCCATACTGACACAGTGCCACTGAAGGTAGCTCCAGTTAGAAGTTTAAAGGGTCCCTGAGGGTTTATTTGTGTGGGGGATGAAGTGGTGTTTTCTATAAGTATAAACTTATCATTTAAATATACCCAAAATGTGGAATTGGTAGTGTAAAGTTTAAGAGGATTTTTACAGCAGGAGGCTGATGTATATTGATCACAGTTTTGCAGCATGTTTGTGGTCTTCCAAGGCAAAACTGAGAAGTGGGGGCAGTTGAAAAGGCTCCAGTAATGTTGAGGGGTCCTGGAAAATGGACCTGTCTCATAAAGACCAGTGTTCCTGTGTGGGGAAGTTAATAATTAGCATGATCAATGGATGGACTGAGGTGCAATGTGTAGTTGCAGAGTTTGTGGAACTAAGTGTCCTATCAGAGTGCCTCCAGACTGATTATGAGAGATACAAAGAGGTACCTGATGTGGTAAGAAGGTTTGAAAGGTGATGGGTCCCGTAACTGGAATCTTGTGGGAAGTATGGGGATTTATTTGTTGTTGGAACAGTCAAAGGAGTTGGACTTCCAGTAATGGTTGTTCATGTCATGTCAGTAATCTTGAAATCATAGAGGCTGTTTAGCTGTAACAGCTGGAAGGCATCTCCTCCCTGAACTTTGGGATGGTAAAATATGTTGGAGGTGGCCAAACAAATGGAGGCACAGGGGTAGCATAATAACCCTCAGGTGAAAGTTATAGGCAGAGCCAGCAGTCCTGGGTAAGGGAAGGATTTGTAGAATTGAGAACTTGATGAGTAGCCTTAAGAGTATAGAGAAATTGTTGTGAGTTGGAATCCTTAGGGAGATTGAATACTGGGAAACAGTGACAGGAAAGGGGTAGTATGGTGAAAATTATTAGTGAATACAGGCCAAGGTGGTTAAACCCAAGACAGAGGAGAAATACAGTGACAGGAATACACATCTTTTAGGAATTTTCCATACCCTGGGGGCTATTGTCCAGAGTCCAACAGCAAACAGGATAATGAGGATTCTGAGCAGGCCCTGGAAATAGGCTAGTAGGCAGAAGGGCATGTCCAGGGATCTAGAAAAGGGAAGATGATAGGATTTAGAGTGTTAAGTTAAGAGGAGGCTGCAGAGGGGGAGAAATGTATGGAGAGTGGTTCCTAGGGTGTGTGAAATCTTGAAGGGTTCCCTGAAGGAAACAGTTATCCCCAGGTTAAAATAGAGTCTACCAGGTCAGGAAGGGAAAGGAGCCATGGGAGATCTTCCTGGAGAGTTCAGGCAAATTGTAAGAAGTGAGGGGCACAATCATAAAATGGCATTAGGTCATATCTTCTTCCTCCTCTGGGATGCAGGTGAGTTTGAGTTTTGTGGGTCCTATCAGGAGAAAGAAGTATCAAGGAGGTTGGTTAAGTTGTTTGGGTACCTCAGGAGAAAGTGGAGAGGAGGTCTTTTTCATCTTAGAGAGGTGATACTATGGGTTTTCCCCCATGAGTTTAACTGCAATAGGGTTGTGAAAGCCTGCAGCCATAGCCCTGTGGCATCAGATCCCGTCAGATCTCGGAAGCTAAGCAGGGTCGGGCCTGGTTAGTACCTGGATGGGAGACCGCCTGGGAACACCAGAAGCTGCAGGCTTGGGAGAAGGACCTGGCAACCCCCTCCCAAAAATCAATCTGCCATTGAAAACCCTGTGAACAGCAGAGAAGCACTGACAATAGTGTTTCCCCTGTTGTACAGAGGGTCGCTATGAGTCAGATACCGACTCCACGGCACCTAACAACAACAACAACAACAACAACAACAACAACAAAGGGTTGTGAAGACTACGGTGGTTGTGAAGACTACGGTGAGTGGGCCTTCCCATTTGGGCTGCAAAGTTTTGGGGCATAGGATCTTAAGATATATTTGGTCACCTGAGGAGACAGGTGACTGATGAATATCTAAGAGTGATGGCACAGGTAAGTGATGATTGGCCACAGAACATAGGAGACAGCAGGTGGGATTTAAGGTTGGAATATAGTCTGCAAGGAGGTGGAGGATGTGGGTAGGTTTTGAAGGACAAAAGGATGCTTGTACATTAGTTTGAATGGATTGAGATTTAGAGGCTTGCGAGGAGCTGCCTGGAGGTGCATGAGGGCTAAAGAGAAAAGTGTGGTCCATGGAGTTTGTAGTTCTAGAGAGTTTTGACAGGTAAGACTTGATGAGAGCATTTGTTCATTCTACTTTTCCTGATGATTGAGGGCAATAAGGAATGTGGAACTTCCATTTAATATCTAAAGCCTCAGCCACTTGTTGAGTAACTTGTGAGATGAATGCAGACCCATTGTCAGACTGAAGGGATCAGGGCAGGCCAAAGCAGGGAATTATATCAGTGAGGAGAGCTTGGGATACTGTAGCTGATCCCTCATTTGTGCTGGAAAAAGCTATCCAGCCTGAGAAGGTGTCTTATCAGTATTGGAAGGTATTTAGTTTTGTAATTGGTGGCATGTGGGTAAGGTCTATTTGCTAGTCTTCTCCAGAGATCTGTCACCTGGCTTGATGAGGGGTGGGGAAATGATGGCCTGAGACCCCCCTGGGGAGAAGTTATGGAGTAAATCTGGCAGGAATGGGTGACCTGATGTATTTGACTTGTGAGAGATGGGTGATATAGAGAGGAGTTGATTAGGTGGAGGAGAGGTTGTGTTCCTATGTGTAAAGAATTATGTATTTTGGTGAGAACTGATGTAACCTGTGAGTCAGGAATAATATGGTGTCCATTTAGAACTAGCCATGACCCTGCTTGGATCGCTCCCTTTTCTTTATATTTAATAACCTCTTGAGGGGTGCACTGTGGATCAATAGAAGGTATGGCTATCATTTGTGTATGGATGGATTGTTCAGCAGCCTGGTGGGCAGCCTGGTCTGCCTTGTGGTTTCCTTGGTCTATGGTGTTGGTGGTGGGTTCATGTCCTTTGCAGTGGATAATATCCACCATAGTTGGGAGTGTGGCTGCCTTGAGGAGGTCTTTAATGAGAGGTCCATTTATGATGGGTGTTCCCTTAGTGGACATAAATTGGCATTCTTGCCATGTTGTTGAGGATGAATATAAAATATAGTAAGCGTATTTTGAATCTGTATATATGTTCACCCTTTTATCCTGTGCTAGGGTGATGGCAGGGCAATAAGCTCTGCCTTTTGTGAAGTGGTACCAGGGGAAGTGGACGGGCTTCAAAAATCTCAGTAAGTGAAACTATTGCATATCCTGGATGGTGCCATTCTGGGATGGAGGAGGGGGAAGAACTACCCTCAATGAACAAAAGTCTGGATCAGGAATGGGGTCTGAGGATAGATAGGTAGTGATGGAAGTAAACTATCCAGAATCTCCATACATGAGTGAGTCAGGGAAGTAGGGGAGCCTTGAGGGAGTAAAATGGCTGGGTTTATAGGAGGGCAGGACTAGAGGGTGAATGAAGGGTTTTCCGGAAAATGGCATGTAAGGACTGAAGGTGATAAGGTGATAAATTTGAAAGGCTGTGGTGTGTGATAAGGTCTTGGAGATGATGGGGTGACTTTATGAGTGTGAGTTGTCAAAAGTTAATTTGTTGCTCTCTAGGGCCAAGGGGGCTGCTGGTGCCAGTGCTCAGACGCAGGGGGACCCACCCCTTGTGGGAGGGTCTAGCTGTTTTGAGAGGTATGCCACTGGGCCAAAGCACCCCTCAGTGGTTTGTCACAAAATCCGTAGAGCTAATCCTGACTGCTTGGTAAAATAAAGGATGAATGGTTTTTGTAGGTCTGGAAGAGATAGAGCAGGGGCCAACAGCGTGGCTGATTGAAGTTGAAGAAAAGGACTTTTAATGGGCACATGGAGTGTAATGGTTCAAAGGGATCCCCTTTAGCTGCCTCATAGAGAAGTTTAGCCAGAAGATTGAAGTTTGGAACCCATAGGCTAAGGTACCCTGTCAGTCCCAGAAAGGAGAATTTCTGTTTTTGAGGTAGGTATAGGGAGATTGCAGATGAGTCATTTTCTATCTATGGTTATCTCCCATTTGTCAGATGAAATTTTAACCCTTAGATATATAAGAGAGTAAGGAGAGCTGAGCTTTGTTATATGAGATACAGTATCCATGTTGAGCTAAAAAGTTTAAGAGGGAAGAAGTATGTATCTGGGAAAGGTGTAAGGTATTGCTGCAAAAAAGATCATCTACGTATTGAAGTAAAGAAGAAGCCTGGATATTTAGGTGAGTCAGGTCGGAGGCTAGTGTCTAACCAAATAAGTGAGGGCTATCTCTAAAGCCTTGTGGAAGGACCATGCAAGGTGTACTGTTTGGAATGATGGGTGTCAGGGTCTGTCCAGGTAAATGCAAAAAGATCTTGGGAAGCAGGATGGGGAAGTGTGGTGAAGAAGATGTCTTTGAGATCAAGAACAGTAAAGAAAGAGGAAGAGGAAGGGATATGAGACAGTAAGCTATAAAGATTGGGGACTACAGGGTATATAGGGACAACCACAGCATTGATAGCTCAGAGATCTTGAACCAGTCAGTTGGACCCATTTGGTTTGAGGACAGGGAGAATGGGAATATTGTAGAGAGAGTGGTAGGGCAAATGAGACCTTTAGTAAGGAGGCTGAAGATAAGAGGTTTTAGGCTCCGGAGATGTTTTAGGGCAATATGGTATTGTGGGACCTTGGGAAAGTGGGAGGGGTCCTTTAGGGTGATTTTAATGGGAATATGGTAGGAAGCAATGGAAGCAGAGGCAGTATCCCAGACTAAGGGATTGAACCCAGTGAGAGGTGGGCTAAGGGAAGGAGGAGAGGGATTGGAAGCAGTCTGAAGCAGCAGCATATTGGTGAGGTTAATGGGGATGGGATGGAAATACATAGAGGCCTTGATTTTTGACAAAATGTCTCTCCCTAAAATAGGAGTAGGACAGGTCAGTATGATCAAGAAGCTACGTGAGAATGTAGTTCCTAGGAAAGAACATGTTAAGGGAAGGGTGGTTCTTGGTTTGGTGGGAATTCCATTAACTCCTATAATAGCCACCTGTGATGGGATTGTGTGTCCTCTATACTTTGGTAAAACTGAAAATGTGGCCCCAGTATCAAGCAGAAATGAAACAGGCTTCCCTGAGATGCTGACAGTTACCCTGGGTTCATTGCTGGTGATGTCCATGGGGGCCGATGGCTATCCCAGGCACTATCAATCCTCCTCAGCAGCCAATCCTAAGAGTTGTGGCAGAGTGGGCTCTGACTATGGCATGTGGGACTGAGGGGGGTTGGCCTCCTACTTTTCTGGTGAAGAGGACAATCAACCCCCCCACAGTCCCACCTCTTTACAGTTCAGGCAGGGGCCAGGAGGAAGCCTTGGGTTAGGACATTCTCATGCCCAATGTCCTGGGTGTCAGCATTTGAAACATTTGTCTGGTGGACTCCCATGATTGGAGGGATGTTTCCCTTGTAGGACAACTGCCAGCATCTAGTATTTGGCCAGCTTCTGTTGGGCCTTTTGATTGTTGCTGTTTACTTGATCCTGTTTTGCCTGATCTTCTTGATTATTAAATACCTTGAAGGCCACATCTAATAGGTCTCTCTCATTAGTCTGTAGTCCATCTTCTATTTTCTTTAGTTTTTTTCCTGATTCCAGGAGCTGACTGGGATATAAAATCAGTGTTAATAATGATCATACTGGTTTGAAATGTAGGGTCTATCTTGGTAAATTTTTGTAGTGCCTCAGTTAAGCAAGAGAGGAATTGGGCCAGATTCTTCTTTGGGTATTGGGTGGTCTCTCTAATTTCATCATAATTGATCATTTTCTGGGAAATGCTTTTCAGGCTCTCAATGAGGCAAACTATCATGTAGTCCTTAAGAGCTTGACTGGGATCCCCTTGCTGATATGTCCAGTCTGGCTGGACATCTGGAACTGCCTGGGGTCTGTTGCCTGCAAGTTGTCTGCTGCTGCCTGTGCTGCCTTCCAAACCCTCTGCCTCATCTCTTGGGAGAGGGTAGTGGAAAGAATGGTGTAAATATCTCTCCAAGTCAGGTCATAGGATTGGGTGACATAACAAAATTCTTTCATATAAAAGTCTAGCTCAGAAGAGAAGGGGCCAAGACATCTTTCAATTTGGGACAGATCAGTGAAGGAGAAAGGAACATGAACACTGGTGATGCCCTCAGGTCCCACCACCTCTAGAAGGGGAAGTTATAGTTGGGCAGCGGGGCCAAGGGGTGATAAAATCGGGTATCTCGACCATGTATGAGGAGGACAAGTAGGTGGACTGGGAGGAATGGGAATGGAAACTTTGGGAGATGAGGGGAAAGAGGAGGTAGGCATGGAAGGCATAGAGACAAGGGAGGGGGAGTATGGCATGGTAGGACTGGGAGAGAGAGAACAAGTGGGATTATAAGGAGGAGGTGCGGGAGGGGCAGAGTGGTCTGAGGGATCAAATTTGTCCATATAGGTAGTTAGAGCAGAGTTTTTTCTTGAGGAAGAAGGAGAATGGTCTAAAAGGATTTGGGAGGTAGAGCAAGATTGGCATAGAGAAGGGTGGGAACAGAGATAGCAAAAGGCCTGAATGAAGGGGACCTCTGATCATTTGCCATTTCCTTTTCTTGCCATTGTGACTCATTATTGAGCTTGTAACAAGGCCGGCTTGATTGCAAAAGAAAATTAGTTTTTTGGGTTTTGTTTGGGAATCAGTCAAAGGTACGAAGATTTGCCAGCAGGCAGCCCAGAGGCTCAGTTTACACTGAGAGGTTCCCATGGTAATTTGGAGGAGGGAGGTGAGGAGAATGAGGATCCCTAGGACAGGTACAAGGAAGAGAAGCATCTGTGCTTTTCCCAGTATCCCCAAAGTAGAGGAGAAGGAAGCTGAGTCAAGGGGGCATCGCCCTGAAACTGTGGCTCCTGGAGCATGAGGAAAAAAGATCTGTCTGACCCAGCATTGAGAGTTTATTAGAAGGGAGAGGCGGAGGATCAAAGTAGGGGACTCAAGCAACTCAACTCAGAGGATTGGCCGATGTGGATGCGGCAGTCAGAAACAGTAAAGGTAGAGGGCCCACTGAGTTTACAGTCTGGCAGGAGGTCCAGGAGGTCCACCAGGAGGCCAATCAACCCTAGAGAATGGGCGATAGTCGCTATTCCTATCCCAGTTTTCAGCACCATAAATGTCAGGGAAGAAACTGAAAACTTGTAAACTCAAATAGACCTTTATTGAGAGAAACTGCCAGAGCTGTCTCTAGCAAAGAAGAGTGCAGCAACTGGTGAGAGGCTTTTATGAGCTCTAGGTGGGAGGGAGAAGGAATGATTGACATGTCACATTGGGATAGGTAGGAAGTGGGTGTGTGGAGGGTTCTGATAGGTTGAAAGAGGGAAAAAGAAGTAGTCATCAGTTGCTGGCCTGGGGCAGATTTCAAGTCAAGTTTTGGCAGGCTTTTTTGGCAGGCTTTTTGAGGACTGGGGGATAGTGGGTAGAAGAAGGTACCACCTTATAAAGAAATGCCATTTTGTAACAGGTCCTGCCTAACATGAGAGTTTTTGATTTCCTAAAAGATAAGGTAACTAGAACTGCAGAGTTCTAGAGGCTGGACCAGGGTAATGCCTACACATAAGGTAGCCTGAATAAACACAGGCAAAAGTGTCTTTATTAAATTGTCAAGGCTATAATAGGGAAGGCATTGCTTTATATGTTAAGATAAGGTGTCACATAGAAAAGAGGGAATGCCTGGTGGACTTAGCCATCAGGTAGGATCAGATCATTACTAAATAATGAGTAAGGGCTGGGAGAAATGAGTTGGGCTCCAAACAGGGAATGAGCACTTTCTGTCTTGTATATGTAAAAGAGTGAGAATAGCCCCATAAATGTCAATCACATGTTCTTTTTTATGGCTGTATTGTTTAGTCTGTCAGCCAATAGTCATAGGTGGCTGATTAGCCCAACTTAAGCTGTGTTGTGAGTATAAAACACATATCATTTTAAAGACCTAATATGAAAAAATGAATATAAAACATTTCCATTAGAATTTTTATATTAATTTTATGCTGAAATGATATTTTAGATATATTGGGTTAAATAATATGTATTACTAAAATTAAAACAAAATCTATTCAAACACATTTTAATTCCAAACACTTATCAGCTTAAACAATTTCTCAGGCCAACAGTAAGATCTCATTGTGGGGGTATATGTTGTCTAGTTTGAAAGTGTAGAATGGAAGATCTGTGAACACCAGATCGATCTTAAGTTCCTACACTAGTCCCTGGCACATGGTAAATCTAAGAACAAAGGAAATAACTAGTTGATAAATAATTAATAACCTCTTCCTGGTAATGTTCAGGCAATGTCTCTCCAACTTTTGGCTACTCAGCTCAGTTTTAGCCACATTATCAGTGCCTGCCTAGGATGAATGGGTGGATGGGAGGGTAGATGGCTAAATGTGCAGATGGATAGTTTTATAGGAGGCAGACAGACAGACAAAAAGACACATGGAATGGGATTTGTTTTTTAGCTTAACCTACTATACTCTCAATTCCTAAACACATTCATGAAGATGGAATATTTTCAGTAGCTAACATGATGTATCTAAGTGTTGGTAATGAACTTGCAGGAAAACTAGAAATTTAAATATTATCTTACTTTATATATTCATACAAAATAAAACAGAGATTTTCTTCTCCTTCTTTTCAAGAACTATAATTTCAGTATCAATTAGACACTGCAGAGTAGGATTATTATAATAGTTCTTCATTGCCCTACTTGACCCTTTACTCTTCCATATATATTTTAATATATATATTGTTGTTGTTGTTGTTGTTGTTAGGTGCCATTGAGTCGGTATCCGACTCATAGCGACCCTCACAGGGTTTTCAATGGCTGACTGTTTCGGGATTGCCTTGGGAGTGGATTGCCAGGCCCTTCTCCCATTTTTGTGGTGCTGGGAATTGAACTCGGGGCCTCAGAGACTGCAGTGCAGTGCTCTACCAACTGAGCTAAATCCCAGCCCCCTAATATATATAATATATATATATATATGATCCATCACTCCACATTCCTTTCCTTCCTAACTCATGATGCCTTCTATATTTTTCATGCTATATATTTGCCTGTGTGCTTATTGTCTGTCTCCTTTTACTAAGTTCCAAGAAGAGAGGGAATGTTTTGTTCCCAGTGTCTATGGCAGAGCCTGGCAATAGGTGGTCAATGTATATTTTTTGAAGGAATAATTCAATCAATGATTAAAGTGAATGTGTTCCACATCTCTGAGACCAGTTTCAGAAAGAATTATAAAGGAGAGAGATTCCTTGCCCACAAGTAAAGGACCAGGCATGGAAATATAAAGAAGGATGTTAGAAGGGAAAGAAAAACCAGGTAAACTAAATTTAGTTAAGAATATAAGAGTAGTTAAGTAATTTTATTCTAGATGTAAGGAAAATAAATCTTTGGGTTTATGAACTCCCCAATTTTGTATTTTGCTGAGTCAAGTTCAACATGTATTAAGAATGAAGAAAAATATTTTCTTATGATTATTAGTTGAACTTATACAAGTTAGTGAAGATGCAACTCTGTTTCTATCATAGTGTGATGCAACAGCATTTTGCATTTCCTAAATGAATGCCGAGAATATGGGTCACAAGATAAAGGATCCCTAAAATGCAAAACTCTGCATTGGCATAAACTGAGAAAAGACAGGACTAAAAACAAGGCAACTGATTGACCTTGCCTAGTTTGTACACAAGATGGAATTAGATATTTGAATAAAGCACTCTCTTATTTTCATCAGTAGGAGTTTATGGTCATTTCAGAATCTAGAATTTTCAAGAATAATGTTTTTCCCATCTCCTACAGTATGAGAAAATTCCTTTGAATCTTTTCACAGAAGGCTCATTTTCTACATGGTTTATCATTTTTGAGAAAAAAGAAAGCAGAAACAAGACTCAAAGAAGATACTTGCTTAAGTTTAAGGTGAGAGATTCAGATAAAATATTGCAAAGCAATATTTTATTTTCCCAAATCTGGGACTGGAGAAATGCAGGACAAAGCAGAGAAGCTGCTCACCCTGCAGAGGAGAGAGCACATGCTACATGATTCCTAGTAATGGGAGTAAGGGAAGGATTGCTTTTTCTTTTTTCCTGGTATATATCCAGGAGCAAAGTGGAGAGAACTTAGGATCAAAACTGTGAAATTAAAGACATTTGAAACAAATAGTTAACACGATTGAGATTATACTTGAGTAAGGGTGTGTCCCTAATGCTTGGCATAATAGGAGCAGGAAAAATTGAAGTGAGAGACGTTTAAGAGGAAGTTATTTGTGGATGAGAGACAGTGAACATCTCTATTGTTGTGATGAACTTCCTAGAGCTCTTTTCTTCTAGGATCTTGGCATATTCAGCAGAGATTTACCAGACATCCAATGGGCTCATAAGCCAATATGATACAGCAGTGACTGAGCCAACACAGAGGTATAGTGAGTATAGTGAGTCCTAGATTGTAGAATTTGTTGTGATATTTACAGTTTCATCTCAGAAGTTAGAGGACTAAAAGGAAATAAACAAGTATTCTTCTAGCCCATATGCTACTTAATATCTAAAAATAAGACAAAACATAAAAGCCAACTCTCACAGATGTTATTGCTGACCACAAATAAAGTCCTTGTAAATATATTTCCTATTATTCTTCCAGTTTCTGCCAATCTGAACCATAACACCAGCCATAGCTTTGTAGCAGATAAGATCATCATTTATTAATGAATGCTTTTCTAGATACAGGGAAATAGAAAATGGCAATACAACATATATCCTCTAAGAATACAAAGAACATGCTGTTTAATAGAAAGCAATAAAAGGCTTTGCAAAAGACCATATTTCCCAAGAAATAGTACTAGAGATATGCATAGTAATTGGATTTTTATAGAATGAAATAATGATGAACAAAACAACCATCCAGTCTTCAAAAAAGACTTAAGACTTCAAAAAAGAAACCAAGGTCAGAGATATCTTAAAAACCTGAAAATAGATCTACCATATGACCCAGCTATAACACTATTGGAAATTTACCCAAAGGAAGATGGGTCATCATACCACAGAGACACCTGCATCTCCATGTTCAATGCAGCACTTTTCACAATAGCAAGGATATGGAATCAACCAAAGTGCCCTTCAACAGAAGAATGGTTAAAAAAACTATGGTATATATACACAATGGAATACTACTCAGCAACCAAGAAAAATGAAATAAGGTCATTCGCAGCAAAATGGATGGAATTAGAGAAAATTATTTTAAGTGAACGAACCCAAGCTCAGAAAGAGAAACACCACATGTTCTCACTCATATGTGGGAGTTGAATCAAAATTATAAGGAGGAAACATCCTATTCAAAGGTCAGATCAAAATAAAATGGAAAAAAAAGAAACTAAGAATGGTGTCAATATAAATGGAAAATGCATGCATTTGTTCTGACAAGATAATAACAAAGTTCGCTACAGGAAAAATTTCTATCTTAAACAGAACTGGAACTCAAGTACATATAGAAAAATATTACCAAGAAAATGATAGAGAAGACTTAGATGGGGAGGGTGTGGGGGGAGAAGCATACAAGAGGGTAAGGGGACACCTATATGAATAATGTACATCAAAATGCATATATGTAAATGCCACAATGAAAAGCATGTCAGAATGAATCACATTAAGGTGTACATTAAAAATGTCCAATAAAAATGCAATTATTAAAAAATAAAAAAAAAGAAAAAGAAACCAAGGCTTACACCTGGTATCTAATAGCATGATACTATTGCCAAAACTTTGTTTCCAGTCAGAACTTAAATTTAGGTCTGATAACACTTCTTAAACTCCTGCAACTGTATTGCATACTTGGGGAAGTGTAGACTAAACCAAAACTCCAGACAATATTTTTAAGAAATGTCTACTTGTGTCATTTATTAAGCAGATGAGAGTTTAAGGCAATGCATTGTTCAATAAGGGGGAAAAATGTTAGAATTACAAAAAGAAAATAGGACTTCTACCATGTATTTTTAAAAGTTTGTTGTTAGGTGCCCTTGAGTTGGTATCCAACACATAGCGACATAGTACAATAAGCAAAACAGTATTGTCAGTGCTTCTCTGCTATTCATAGGGTTTGCAATGGCTGATTGTTTTTTGGGAGTGGGTTTCCAGGTCTTTCTCCCAAGCCTACAGCACTTGGTCTTCCACCCAAGGAATAACCAGGTCCAAGCCTGCTTAGCTTCCAAGATCTGATGCCACAGTGGTATGGCTCCAGGCTCCAAGAGCTTAGTAAATAACAATAAATGAGTTAGCATAGTGTTTTAAATTTATTTTTACTTTAATAACTCATTTGATAGGGGACAGGGCAGTATAGTAGAAATGAGTACAGGGCTTTAATTCCAGCTCTCTGAGCCTTGGTAAAATTATTTAAAACCTCTGAACATCTTTTCCTTCCTTTCTAGAGTGGGAGTATAACCTTGACCATAATGTTTTAATGAGGATTAAATGGAATAATTTATATTATGTGTTTAGCGCAGAGCATGATATTAAGTCTTCAGTAAGTGTCAGATGTCATCCTTGGCATTACTTTAAATTTCCTCCTCTTCATCATCTTTATCATTATTCAGATGTTATGAGGACTATAGTAGATAAAAAATATGACATCCCTGGCAT
>VMDO01034501.1:0-16929 GCA_007922755.1 Pedetes capensis
TTCTCTTGTTCTACAGAAATAAATTTGCATATTTTGTTTTTTCTCATTGTTTTACTCTGATATTTGTAATACTACAAAGATTATACATAAATTTTCCACATTTAAATTTCTTCTGTAGAATAGAATGTGAGAAGTGAAACAACTATATCAAATAGTATGAACACTTTTAAGAATTTAAAAATTATTGTCAAATTGCCCTATAGAAAGAAGGCACCAAATTATATCCCCCCAATAGTATGAGACCTGTAGCTGTAGCTCTGTGGCATCTGATCCCATCAGATCTCGGAAGCTAAACAGGGTAAGGCCTGGTTAGTACTTAGATGGGAGAACACCTGGGAACACCAGGTACTGTAGGCTTGGGAGAAGGACCTGGAAACCCACTCCAGCCATTGAAAATCCTATAAACAGCAGAGAAGCACTGACAATAGTGTTTTGTCTGTTGTACATGGGGTTGCTATGAGTTGGACACTGACTCCATGGCACCTAACAACAACAATTAGTGTGAGAATTTTTTTAGCTTTACCAATTTACTATGAGAAGAATGATACAGGCAGGGACATGCACCCTAGTGGATGTACTCACGTGTTGGCCCACATCACTACCAGCTGTGGAATAGGCCTCAGTGCCCCCCTCAGATTGTGCAGGTCATTGTAACTGAGATTCATGTATAACCCAGCTTAGCATCATCCTAGGTGGCCAAGGGACTGCTTTCGTGAACATGACATGAACCTAAAGCATCCTAGCATAGAGTAAGACTGCTTTCTCTGGGAGTAAAATAAGGTGGTAAGCACTGGATTTTTCCCTGAAACTAGATGCTAGGCTGGTAAAACCTAACAATGGGCAGATCCTAACAGCTTCCATCCCTAGTACCAGGGGGGGACATGCAGCCCCCATCTATCAGGCTTCTATTCTTGCTACCATTAACTGTAGCTGGTTGCAGTGGTCTTGGACCATGAGTCCAACTCAGCAACACATAGCTCATAGCAATGTAGGCCTTGGTCATACCCCAGTACTTTGATGTCCTTGGAAGGCTGTGGACTCAGGGTATAACACATCTTGGTGGCACTTGTAGCTACAGGTATGACATAGGAGCTTGGGACTGGTCTATCTATGGAGAGTCTGCCCAGCTGGACAGAATTCTACAGCATTGGAAACAGGCTGGTAACTGAGGATGAAGCATTTGGGCCTACCCTGACCCCAGGGAGAGGCTTGCAGAATAGGTTACTCTTTCTAGGCTATCTCCTGGTTCATTCTGAATGACATACCAACAGTGTATTTGGGATACACCTAGGCATAGATTGCCATCTAGTACTGAAAGAGTGACAACATGTCAATGGCAGGCTCCTAGAAAACCTGGATCTGGGTGCCATCCAGTGCTGAAACAGCAGAAGTTACTATAGGCTCAGAGAAATTAAGCAGCCTGAGTAAAACTCCTGGAAAGACAGGCACAGTGAAAGCCAGATTAGGAAGAGCAGAATAAATATCTAATCCTTCAATGCCTAGATGTTATTATATGCCAACAAGCATCAAGAACATTCAAGAACTTACTGTCACCTAACTCTCAAAATAAGGTGCCAGAAACTAAACAGATAGAAACTAGTATGGGAGAACTCCCAGAAAATTTAAAACAGGTTTTTAAAAATGAAACTCAACAAGCCAGATGAAAACAGATAGAAATGTTTCAATACTTTAACTTAACAATGAGACAGAAGAAATTAAGAAAATTTAACAGAAATCCTTTCACTGTAAAATATACTCAAGGAAGTTAAAAACATAATAAAGGACACTGATAGCAGCATAGATCAAACAAAAGAAAGAATTAGTGAGCTTACAGATAAGCTATTTGAAAATACACAGCTAGGGAGAAAAAGTAAAAAGAATGAAGAGGAATGAAGAAATTTATTAGAACTTTAGGACAGTAATAAAAGAACACATATTTGGATTATTGGAGTTCAAGAGAGACTTGAGAATGTCAAACAGGGAGAAAGCTTATTGAAAGAAATAGTAACAGAAAACTTCCCAAACCTAAAGGAAAACATAGATATCTAGGAATAATGAAGGTCAAAGGTTACCAATCAAATTTAAGCAAAAGTGCTCAAGACATCAATTTTTATTTGCACAGAATAATGAATTTCATTATATTTTCATACAGGCACAAAATGTACTTCAGGCATACTCACCCTTTTCATGGTCTCTTGTCTTCCCATCCCTTTCCACTTGGCCCTCCCTCCACCCAAGTAGCCCCTCTTCTCCTTTCATATCTCTTTTGTTCAATCTAGATTCTGCATATGAGAGAAAATTTGTATTTGTCTTTCTGAGTCTAGCTTATTTCATTTAATATGATGATTTCTAATTCCATCCATTTTTCTGAAAATGGCACAATTATATTCTTTTTTATGGCTGAATAATAATCCATTGTGTATATACACCATATTTTCTTCATCAGTTGACGGGCATCTAGGCTGATTCAATAACACGGTTATTGTGAACAGTGCCACAGTGAACATGTCTACCAAAGATATCCTAAAATCAAGTTCTCAAAGGTGAAAGAGAAAGAAAAGTTTCCTAAGGCAGCAAGAGAATTAAAAAAAAAAATACATAAGGGTAGCCCAATTCACTTGAAACTAGACTTCTCAGCAGACACAGGCTGAGAAAAAGTGTCATGACATTTTCACAGTACTAAAGGAAAAATAATCTGTCAACCAAAAAATACTGTACTTTGCAAAGATATAATTTAGAAATGGAGAAATAAAGACATTCTCAGACAAGCAAAAGTTGAGAGAATATATCTCCACCAGGTCTGCCCTATAAAAAATGTGAAGGAAAGAGATATTAATGAGTAAGAAGAAAACATGGAAAGATATAAAACTCACTGGTAAGAGTAATTATTACAAACAAATTCAGAATGCTCTAACAGTATATGCATGGTGCATAAACCATTCATATCTTTAGTATGAAGGCTAAAATCAAGACAATTAAAAATAATAATTACATCAATATAAGAGGTTCTTGTTGTTGTTGGGTTCTGTTGAGTTGGTATCTGACTCATAATAACCCTATGTACAACAGGCGAAACACTATTGTTAGTGCTTCTTTGCTATTCATAGGGTTTTCAAAGGCTGATTGTTTTTTGGGAGTGGGTTGCCAGGTCCTTCTCCCAAGTCTACAGTATCTGGTGTTCCCAGGTGGTGTCGCATCCAAGTAATAACCAGGCCTTACCCTGCTTAGCTTCCAGGATCTGATGGGATTGGATGCCACAGTGGTATGGCTGCAGGCTACATAAGAGGTAGGCAATATATAAAGATGTAAAATGAGATATCAAAAACAACAATTAAATTTGCTTCTTTTATCATCTTTACTATCATGGTAAGTTGCTATTATTTCAACACAGCTTGTTATAATGAAAAGCTCTTTTGTAACCCTCGTCGTAACCACAAAGCAAAAATATATAATTGGAAAACCAAAAATAACAAACAAGGAATCAAAACACACAACTAAAGTCAATCACTTACCACCAAGGATAACTATAAAAGAGGGAGAAAGAAACTACAACAAAATTAGAAAAGAAGTTATATAATGGCTATAGTACATATACCAAGAATTACCTTGAATGTAAATTGACTAGATTCTTCAATTAAAAGACATAGAATCACTGAATGGATTTTTTAAAAGTTAAGAGTCAACTATATGTTGCTTACAATCCCATCAGATCTTGGAAGCTAAGCAGGGTCAGGCCTGCTTACAAGAAACTCATTTCCTCTCTAAGTGTACACACAGACTGACACTAATGGTATGGAATAAGAAATTTCATGCAGGTAGAATCCAAAATAAAGCAGGATCAGCCACATTTATAATAGATAAAACACACTTTAAATGAAAAGCAGTAAAAAGAGAAATGTCCCTATATGATGATAATGGGGTCAATTCAGAAACAGGAAATAGCATTTCTCAATTCTAAATATATATGCATTCAACACTGGAGTACTCAGATATGTAAAGCAAACATTAATAAACCAAAATGGAGATATAGACTCCAAAACAATAAGCTGAGGACTTTAACACCTCCCCTTCAACAAGGACAGAACATCCAAACTGAAAAGCAACAAAGCAACATCAGAGTTAAATTGGGCCCTAGACCAAATGGACCCAATAGACATCTACTGAGCATTCCACTGAACAGCTGCTGAGTACATATTTTTCACACGGGCACATGGAAGCTTCATCAGGGTAGAGCATGTGATGGGTCACAAAACCAGACTCAGCAAATTAAAAAAAAAAAACCTGAAACCATGTGCAGAATGTTTTCTGACAACAATACCCAAAAACCCTAGAAATCAGTAAAAATAAAAGCCTTGAAATTATACAAACACATGGAAATTAAACAACTTACTTTCAAACAACCACAGCACCAAGGAAGAAATCAAGAAGGAATTGAAAAGATTTATTGAATAAATGAAAATGGAGCATACCCAAATCTATGCAGCACATCAAAGCTGTACAAAGAGGGAAATTTATAGCAATCAGTGCCCACACAAAGGAAAGCAGAAAGTGGAGCTGGGGATGTAGCTCAGTTGCAGAGTGCTTGCTTAGCATGTTCAAGTTTTGTGTCCTATCGTGGCACTGCCGAAAGCAAGCAAACAAAAGCCAGAAAGGTCTCAAAAACCTATTGCTGCATTGCAAGGTACTTGAAAACACAAGAACAAACCAAACTCCAACTTAGAACAAGGAAATAAAGAACAAAAGTCAGATTAGAAATAAGCAAAATAGAGACTAAAACCACAAAATATCAACAAATGCAGAGATAGCTTTTTGAAAAAAATAACATACACACGTAACTAGACTGAGAAAAATAGCAAAGGTGCAAATAAAAATCACAGATAAAAATGGAGGCATTAAAACTGATATAGCAAAAACACAAGGATCATTGTAGACAATTATGAATAATTGTATGCCAACAAATTGGAACGCCTAGAAGAGATGGATAAATTTCTTGGTACATTTAACCCACCAAATTTCAACCATAACATCACGGAAAACTTGAAGAGAACAAAAACAAATAATGAGTTTGAATTAGTAATTAAAAGTCTCCCAACACATTAAAGTGCCTGACCAGATGTCTTCCCTGCTGAGTTCCACCAAACTTGCAAAAAGAACTAAAACTCATTCTCTTAAATTTATTCCAAAAATAAAAGAGGAAGGAATTCTTCTAAACACCTTGTATAAGTCCAGCATTACCCTGATACCAAAAGTAGATGAGGACACAGCCAAAAAAGAATACTACTGGCCAATATCTTTGATGAATATAGAGGCAAAAATCCTCAACAACATACTACCAAACTGAATCCACCAGCACATTAAAAAGATTACTTACTATGATCAAGTAGGATTTATCCCAGGGATGTGAGGATCATTCAATATACACAAAGCAATAAATGTGACACCCAACATGAACAGAATAAAGGACAAAAACCATGTAATCATCTCAATAGTAGAGGTCTTGCACATATTCATTTAAATTTTTTTTTTATTTTAAGGAACATTATTGGGCTATAACTTACATAAGTAAGAGACATATACTTTATTATTATGGTGCTGCGTATTGAATCCATGGCACTGTGCATGCTAGGCAAGCATTATAACACTGAGGAACATCTACAGGTCAGGATACTTACATTTCAACTGTACAATTCAATATTTCATCATATGCATTTGTCAGAAGAGTCACTATTCCATGAAGATCTGGAACATTTTCTTCAGTTAAGTTCTGCTATACCCCTTTACGGTCAGAGAAGCCAAAATCTTTAATCTAGGCAAATACCACTTTGATCTAATTTATATTAATATAGATTAGTTTTGCTTTTCCTAGAAGTTATGTAAATGCAATAATGTAGAATACACCCTTTTGTGTCTGATAGCTTTCCTTAAGCTTTTATTTTTGGAGATTCATCTATATTTTGATTGTACTAGTAGTATACCCTTTTTTATTGCCTTTGTAGTGTTGAAATGTGTGTACACATAAAAATTTGTTTCTCTATTCACTTGTTGATATTTAGATTTTATCCACTCTGAGACTATTACAAATGCAATTGCTATGAACATTCCCATGCCAGTAATTTTGAGGAAGTATATCTTAAATTGTCTGCAGCCTTACCACTGTGGTATCCGATCCTGTCAGATCGCCGAAGCTAAGCAGGGTTGGACCTGGTTAGTACTTAGATAGAAGACTGCCTGGGAACAGCAGATGCTGTAGGCTTGGGAGGACCAGGCAACCCACTCCCAAAAATCAATCTGACATTGAAAACACTATAAATAGCAGAGAAGCACTAACAATACTGTTTCATCTGTTGTACATAGGGTCACTGAGTTGGATACGGACTCCATGGCAGTCTATATTTATATAATGACCTAGTAAAATAGATGGTTGGGATTTTTTCCAACTTTAATTCTGTTTTTCAAATAAAAATATCTATTATTTTTCCATCTTAAGTAAGAATATTTTTCATTTATTACCAAAGGAACATTTTTTTCTCCTCGAGAATGAGAAAAATCCACTCAGGCTCTTTTCCTGGCATGTCTCTTCCACAAATTTTAGTGGAGGGGAAAAACAGAGAGCATTGGTAGCTGAAAGAAAGAGCAGCATGATGAAGGTAGTATATTACCAGAGCAGAGGAGCAGGATAGGCAATTTCTCAAATAGGAATGACCAACTGCCCCCTGGGAAAACACTACCCTTCCCTGGCAGGCAAAAATACCCAGGAATACCGAAGGAAGAGCGATAGGGCCCAGGATGGAAATATTAAAAGGAACTTACAGTGAGGAAAGGACCAGGCAGTCTAGTTCAGGGAGCTAAGGACGTGGGAAGAGCAACTTCTTGTGACGTAAGCCTCACGTGACTGGCCAACGCAGACTCCTACCTCGCTCCAGCGCCATACCCAGCAGTCGCTCTCTCCTTCCTTCGCTTGTAGCGGTACCTGCTCCTGGTGGCCCAGAGGGCGGGCGGGCGGGCCAGGGGCGGCCCGGAGAAGGAGCAGGCAGAGGAGGAGCGGGTGAGGGACCCGGAGGGGCCCCCTGGGGTTGGAGTGGGAGAGCTGACCCGGTCTGCGGACCCCGACCAAAAGGGGCCGGCTGCCGTAGGGCAGAGGCGCCGCGGCCGCGCAGGTGGGCGCAGAAGGTTGTTGGCCCTGTGTGTGCAGAGTGGCTGCGGGGCCCCGCACAAGGGGTGGCCGGGAGGCTAGGACCCGCTGAAAACACCTGTCTGCGCCACCGGCACCAGCTTTTCTCACACCCCTGCCCCGTTCCCAGCCTTTTTGGCGCAGAAAATGGTGGTCAGCGCGGGGGACCGGGCGGGGACCCGGGACGAGGGTGGCTGGGAAGGGGCCGGGTGAGGGCGGGTGTCGCCCGGCGCTCTGCTGCAGTGATCCCTGCTACCCCACTATACTGCACCCAACCCCAGCCGTCTGCAGATTTGCGGGGCTGAGTGTCGCAGCGGCGCACCTCGCAGCGAGAATCGGGAGGAGGAAGAGACCACCAGGATAGGCCCAGGTCGGTTCGGGGGACAGGGCTGGGTATCGGCCAGAGGAACACGTGGGAAGCCCAGTCTGAGACCCCCCCCCCCACGCCCCACTACCTCCCTGCCCCATTTCCGTCCTCCATTTTGGTGTCCGCAGAGGCTGGAGGTGGATCTGCAAGGAAAATGGTGGGCTTTGGGGAGGGAGGGGCTTGGATTTCGGGCCCCCTAGAGGGCGCGCCGGGCCTCTCGGGTGGGAAAGTAAAATTTATCGAACCCCTTTGAAATCCAGGCCCCTGAAGTTTGAAGTCGCATAGTAGGGCCTCTGTCCTCGGTGCTGATCAGTCCACCAAGAATTCAGTCCTTTGTCTTGTCTCCTAGGAGTAATGGAGTCCAAAGAGGAACAAGTGGTAAAAAATCTCAACATGGAAAATGCTCAACAGGGAAACGAAGAAGGGGAGCAAGATGCTAATAAAAGGGAGCCCTTGGCTCCGCCTTTGAAAGCTGGCGAATATTGTGTGCCTAGAGGAAATCGCAGGGGATTCCGCGTTAGGCAGCCCATCCTGCAGTATAGATGGGATCTGATGCATAGGCTTGGAGAGCCCCAGGCAAGGATGAGAGAGGAGAACAAGGAAAGGTTTGGGGAGGAGGTGAGACAGCTCATGGAAAAGCTGAGGGAAAGACAGTACAGTCATAGTTTGCGGGCAGTTAGCACTAACACCCCTCACCATGACCATCATGATGAGTTTTGCCTTATGCCCTGAACCCTGATGTTTTCCCTGAAGCTAATAGGGAGACCCCTGCTTCCTAAACTTATATGTTTATGATGTACCCTTGTAAATCCTTTGATGTTATTTGTTCTTGTGAGTCTCCTATTACCAGTTTTTAACTGAATGCTGTGTGTTTGATCCAGTTTGTAAGTTTCTGTTAGCAGAGGTTTTCCCCATTGCATGAAAAGATGCTCATTATGTATTGTGAAGTTAATAAAGCAGTCTAAAATGGCATTCTCTGTATTCTTTTTTACTTAAAATAGTTAATGTATATATGAATATAAACAGTCATATATGCATTAAACAATGTTGATCTCTGTGGTGGAACTGTAAAGGACTTTAAATTTTTTTCTTGATCATATTTTTTCATTTTTCAAAACTAAACACATTACTTGATAAAAGAAACTGACCGTCACTGGGGCTGTAGCTGAGGGTTACAGAACTTGCCTAGCATGCACAAGCTCCTGGGATAGATCCCTAACGCGACACACAAAAAAAGTTTCATCACCTTACAAAAGGAATACAAACAGCTACTAAACATGACAGGATCTCAATTTTGGTTTAGCTCTGGGACTTGCTTAGAAATAAGAGACATAGCTCTTTAAAGATCGTTGTGTTTATCAGTAAGGTGAAGATAAAACCTCACCTCCCAGTGCTGCTGTATGGACTAGATAAGGTAATAAGTTTGTAAGCTTTCTCCAAGTTTTCATTCCCCTTGATATGTGCAGAACCCAGCCCCTTAGATACTCCTTTCAGTTATTAGGGGATATTGCTAAGGCAAGGTCTTCCCTACACTCACAAGTCCTGTAGGGCAAAGGAATAGGTACTTTTCATTCCTTCCAGCTGTGCATCATTCCCATCCTCTCCCCTGGGTATTGTTCTATATGCTACCTCTTGCTTCCTACACTAGCCCCCTACCACTGTGGATGTGCAAAAATCTTCAAGGTGAGAAATTCTTAATTGATTTCTCTGGAATATCCAATGAATTGAATCCTTTCTGTGCTCTAAAAATGTGCGAACAGATCCCTTTCCCTGTTTGGTTTTTTGGAAAGATCTAGTCTGTCTAGTTATTCCCTTGTTGTCAGTGTCCAAATCATAGCGACCCTATGTACAACAGACAAAACACTAGTGTCAGTGTTTCTCTGCTATTCATAGGGTTTTCGATGGCTGGGTGTTTCTGGGAATGGGCTTCCAGGTCCTTCTCCCAAGCCTACAGCAGCCAGTAGTTCCAGGCAGTCTCCCATCCAAGTACTAACCAGGCCCAACCCTGCTTAGCTTCCAAGATCTGACAGAATTAGACACCACAGTGGTATGACTGCAGGTAATCCTTTCCTTAGGAGCAGTTATTTACCAGGAAACCTCTTCCCCCAGTTCAACAGACTATATATGATGAATGAGGGAACAGTTCACTTTTAATCTGAGATAATCCTTTATACCAATCCACATTCCCCTGAAACCTAAGTGTAAAGATTTTCTCCTGTATTGGTGTGAACACCAGAAGATTATGTCAGTATATCAAGGGCTACCAAAATGTGGGGCTCTTTATGAAAAACCCACAGGGATACATATTAGGACTATATCCCAATAGAATTTGGGAAACAATGTCCCTTTTGGAGTGTGCTAATCAAGTGAAGAAATCATCTTTTATGTATGAAGACAATTTTGTTTTCTTTTTTGTGGTGCTGGGGATCAAACCCAGGGCTTCATGCACACTAGCCAAGTGCTCTACTATTGAGCTATGTTCCCAGCCCTGAAGATAGTCTTCTGTGAAAGTTAACTTAAAAGTTAGGATTCTAGAACAGGAGTTGCTGAACATATCATGGGCCACATCTGGCCCACTGCCTATTTTTGGCCATAATTAAGAATGATTTTTACATTTTTAATGGTTGAAAAAATAATATTTTGTGATGCAAAAAATACATGAAATTTAAGTTTGTGTCCACAAAGATATATTGAAACATAAACATATTTATTCCCTTACATATTGTCTCTGCCTGTTTTTACATTACAGTGGCAGAGTTGAGTAGTTGTGGAAGAGAAAATATGACACATTTGTAAAGACTATTATCTGCTCCTAACATACAAAGTTTGTGACTCTCTGCCTTAGAATATAACATCACAATAGCACTTAGGAAACCAAGGAAGAAAAGGTACAGGTAAAAACATCATGTAATAGCAAAATACAATCACGAACCATATGATGAAGTAATTCCAAAGCCTCCCTTCCTCTTGCAGGCACTTGACATACAGGGCACACTCATGCAAAACAGAAATTTACAGGTGAAAAGTCCCAGTTGTAAGGGCAGGGAGACTGATGAACAAAGAGGCTTATTCCCTACCACACTTCTTGTTCCTGATAGTTAGTGTTAGCACCAACTTCAATGGAAAACTACTGTTCTGCCTGTATCAGTCAAAATATATTCAGCAGTTCCTTTATAAAGAGAAAGGAAATTCACATGTAAAGTGACAACATACCCATGTATTATACACACACATTCATACACACACTCACTTTGTTAGGTGCAATCAAGTTGCGTCTGATTCATAGCAGTTCACATAGGGTTTTCAATGGTTAATTGTTTTGAGATTGCTTTGGGAGTGGATTGCCATGTCATTCTCCCATTTTTGTAGTTCTGGGGATCAAACTCGGGTACTCAGAAAATGTGGAGCAGTACTCTACCAACTAAGCTAAATCTCAGGCCAGTGTGTGTGTGTGTGTGTGTGTGTGTGTGTGTGTGTGTGTGTGTGTGTTGTATATTGTACATCCCTTTTATGTCTACTTAGATCCAGGTTGCTCTATCAACACTTCAGAGAATGATGGGCTTAGGATTCTAGTCTCTAAGGAAAGACTCCTCTGCTAACCAGTTCTTCTTAGCTTTTAATAGTGCTTATGTCTAAGGTGGCATCCAAGGGAATAGCATCTAAGTGATTAGGCTCTATGTAAGATGCTCAGGCAGCAATCATCATAAAGGAAGGAAAACACAATAAGGGAACAAGACATAAATTTTCCTTGGGGGAGAAGCCATATCTAAGGTCTGGATGCATCTGCTCACAGATCTTTTCTGTATGTTATGTGGTGAGCTTCCATTTCTCCTTTAGTGTGGTCATTCTTCACAAAAGGGATAGACAAATTCTTCTCACAAAAATCCAAAAATTCTGGCAATGTGAGGTTAAGGGTGTGCCCTGATTCAAAAAGGGAAAGGATATTCAATAAAGAGGCCTTAAGATGTAGATATGTTTGTTTTATCATGTACAGCCAGTAAATACTTGTGGAATGAATGAAAAACTGAAAGAGACAAACAGATTTAGTAGTATTCAACAAATAATAACTAGTACACATTTGAGATCCTTGTGTATTTATAACAATACAACAAAACTGAGATAATGCAGGTAATATATAAGGAATTTTTTATCTTTTTACTTTTTTTTTTTTTTGCAGTACTGGGGGTTGAACCCAGGGCTTTGCACTTGCGTGCATTGCAAGTGCTGGACCACTGAGCTGCACCCTCAGCCCATTTTCTTACTTTTTGAGACAGGGTCTCCTAAATTACCCACATTGCCTCTGTTCTCAAACTTGTGATCCTCCTGCCTCTGCCACCAGTCTTTTTACTTTTTAATTAGTAAGTTTTTAGTGTACACCTTAATGAGTTTCACTATGGCATTTCCATATATGTGTATCATTGTATATTGATCAAGTTTACCTGCCCCAATACTCTCTTGTGAACACTTCCACCCTCTGATTTCATTCTTTCCCACCAGGAATGATCCCCCTTCTACTTGCATGTCTTCTTTGTGTGCATGTGTGTGTGTGTGTGTGTGCAAATATATGTGTGTGTATCCCACTTGTCTGTCACTTTGCTATACAGTAGGTGCTTATGTGTTGCTGTGATGCTGAAAACTATGTCACTGGTATTTCAGATAAAAGCAGGGTCACTGATGGTGGACAGGTTTCAGCTAAGTTTCTAGACAAAAACAGACTAGGGAAGACTTGGCAGCCCACTCCCAAAACAATAAGGCATTGAAAACTCTATGAATAGCAGAGAAACGCTGTCAGAAATAGTACCAGAAAATGAGCCCTGGAGGTTGGAAGGCACTCAAAAGCCAACTGGAGAAGAGCTGCCTCCCCAAAGTAGAGTCAAATTTAATGACGGGAATGGACTAAAGCTAGGGACCTCCATTTGCTGATGTGACATGACTCAAAATGAGAAGGAATAACTGGAAACCTCCACAGATAATTGGAATGTGGAATATACACAGTATGAATCTAGGAAAATTAGGAATTTTCAAACGTGAAATGGAGCTCATAAACATCAACTAAGCATCAGTGAGCTAAAATGGCCTGGTACTGGTCATTTTAAATCAGATATGATCTATTATACCAGGAATGACAAAGAGAAATGGAGTTGCATACATCATGAAAAAGACATCTCATGATCTGTCCTGAAGTATAATTTTGTCAGTGATAGAATAATATCCATATGCCTACAAGGAAGGCCAGTTAACATGACTATTATTCAAATTTACACACCCAACACTAAGGCTACAAAAGTAGAAAGGGAAGATTTTAATCAGGTTTTAAAGTCTGAAATTGACCAACTATGCAACCAGGATGCACTGATAATTACTGGTGATTGGAATACAAAAGTTGGAAACAAAGAAGACAGAATAGTTGAAAAACACAGCCTTGGTGACAGAAACAGTGCTGGAGATCACATGATAGAGTTTTGTCAGACCAGATACTTTTTCATGGGAAGTACATTTTTTTCATAAACATAAGCAGCAACTATACGCATGGACCCACACATGTCTGTCAGTTTGCCACACTGTAGGGGTTTGTGTGTTGGGATGAGGCTGAAAGCTATGCTACCAGTATCTAGGTTACCAGCAGGGACACCCATGGTGGACAGGTTTCAGCTGAGCTTCCAGACTAAGATAGAATAGGGAGTAGATACTGGCGAATCACTCCCAAAATAACTAGCCATTGAAAACCCTATGAATAGCAAAGAAACACTGTCAGATATAGTGCCAGAAAATGAGCCCCCCAGGGTGGAAGGCACTCAAAGACTACTGGGGAAGAATTGCCTCTTCAAAGTAGAGTCTACCTTGAGGATAAAAATGGAGTAAAGCCCGAAGGACCTCCATTTGCTGATGTGGTATGACTCAAAATGAGGAGAAACAACTGTAAACATCCATTAATAATTGGAACACAGAATGTATGTAGTATGAGTCTACGAAAATTGGAATTCATTAAAAAAGAAATGGAGCACATAAACATTGACATTCTACACATTGAGGAGCTAAAGTGGACTGGCATGGGCCCTTTTGAGTCAGATAATCATGTGGTCTACTATGCTGGGAATGACAGACTAAAGAGAAATGGGGTTCCATTCATTATCCAAAAAGACATCTGAAGATCTGTCCTGAAATACAGTGTTGTCAGTGATAACATAATATGCATATGCCTAAAAGGAAGGCCAACTAATATGACTATTATTCAAATTTATGCACCCAACATTAAGGCCACAAATGAAGAAAGAGAAGATTTCTACCAGCTTCTGCAATCTGAAATAGATCAAACATGCAATCAGGATGTACTGATAATTACTGGTGACTTGAATGCAAAGGTTGGAAACAAAGAAGAAGGCTCAATAGTTGGAAAATATGATCTTGGTGACAAAAACGATGCTGGAGATAACATGATAGAATTTTGTCAGACCAATGACCTTTTCATTGCAAATACATTTTTCACCAATATAAACGGCAACTATATACATGCACCTCATCAGATGGAACACACAGAAACCAAACTGACTACACATATGGAATGAGACGATGGAAAAACTCAATATCAAATGTCAGAACAAGACCAGGTGCTGATTGTGGATCAGACCATCAACTTCACATATGCAAGTTCAAACTGAAGATGAACAAAATTAGAACAAGTGTTCAAGAGCCAAGCTATGATCTTGAGTATATCACACCTGAGTTCAGAGACCACCTCAAGAACAGATTTAATGCATTAGACACAAATGATAGGAGACCAGATGAGTTGTGGCATGACATAAAAGATATCACTGAAGGAAGCAAAAGGTTATTAAAAAGACAAGAAAAAAGAAAATACCAAATTACATGTCAAAAGAGACACAGGGACTTGCCCTTGAACATTGAGCAGCTAAAATAAAAGACATGATGAAGTTAAAGAACTAAACAAAAGATTTCAAAAGGCAGCTCGAGAAGACAAAAACAAATATTATAATGACATGTGCAAAGAGCTGGAGGCAGAAAACCAAAAGGGAAGAACATGCTCAACGTTTCTCAAAGTTAAGGAAATGAAGAAAAATTCAAGCCTCAAGTGGCAATAGTGAAAGATTCTACAAGGAAAATATTAAACGATGCAGGAAACATCAAAAGAAGATGGAGGGAATACACAAAGTCATTATACAAAAAAGTATTAGTAAATGACCAACCATTTCAAGAAGTTGCATATGAAGAGGAACCAATGTTACTGAAGGATGAAGTGGAAGCCACCTTGAAAGAACTGACAAAACACAAGGCTCCAGGAATTGACGTGATACCAATAGAAATGTTTCAACAAACAGATGCAGCACTGGAGGTGTTAACATGCTTATACCAACAGATTTGGCAAACAGCTACCTGGCCAACTGACTGGGAGAGATTCATATTTGTACCTATTCCCAAAAAAGGGGATCCATCTGAATGTGGAAACTATTTTGACAATATCATTAATATCACACACAAGCAAATTTTACTAAAGATCATTCAAAAGTGACTACAGCAATATATAGATAGGGAATTACCAGAAAATTCAGAAGAGGGTGGGGAACCAGAGACATCATTGTTGATGTCAAGTGCATATTAGCCAAAAGCAAAGAATATCAAAAAGATGTCTATCTATGTTTTATTGATTATGCAAAGGCATTTAACTATGGGGATCATAACAAATTATGGATAACACTTTGGAAAATGGGAATTCCAAAGCACCCAATTATACTCATTTACTGATGAATATCAAAGAACAGAGCTTCCGCATGGATTGTACTTCAACATCATGGAAAAAATATTCTTACAACTGGGTCAGTAAGGAACTTCATGATAAATTGCTGGGCCCAGATCCACTCATGATGGGTAGACAGAGTCCCCACATGAGGAAGAGTATCTTTATAAAGGCATTGGATGGAAAATCCACCGAATATGGAGGAGTACTCCTAGTCTCCGAGAGAAAGTCTGCTGAGAGGGGAATAGTACCTCCAAAAAGGTCTCTTCATGGAAAAGGACTTGGAACCCTATCTTTTCTTAAATTTTAATTGGTCACTATTGTAGACTTCTAGAAATATTAATGAAAAGTAATCTTCTGGCTATGTGGGCTATGCTAATTCAGACTGGGAGTTGACAAGCCTCAGGCTTTCTTGTAGGGAAATCCCTGAATGACTTCCAACAGCATAAACTCCTTAAACAAAAGCCTTTGTACCGACAGCTCTACAGTAAGCAAACACACCCATTCTTCTTAACAACAGACTCAATGGGGTAACACACAGGTGGCAGTTAACCACCCTAAATTCCTGCATAAAGATTAAGAATAGTCAGTTGTTACAGGAAATGGAGATGCTCAGGTCGTCTTGGTTTATTTCTTTAAAATAATCACACTTTGTCTCTGAATTCCTCTTCCACTTCAAATGATTACCACCTGACACTTATGTGACAATTGATCAGGTGATTCCATCAATGCAACCAACTTCCTTGTTTTTTTCTAACCTTTCATAAGATTTAATGAATTGTAATTCTGTATAAAAAGGCTGGACAATCTGGAAATAAATAGAACAAGATCACACTGCCTCTGAGCTGCTGTGTTTATTACCCACCGCCAACTCCTCATTCGCATTCGGGAGACCCTGGATTCTATCTAGGCTGCAGCTGGTCTGCGGCAATAAATGGAGAATAGATTGAGGTTATCCAAGGTTTTGGTTTACTTGATTCTACAATCAACACCCACAGAAGCAGCTGTGAAGAAATGAAAAGACACCGTGCATTGGGAAAAGCTGTTGCAAAAGACCTCTTTAAAGTGTTGGAAAATAAAGATGTCACATTGACAACAAAGGTGTGCCTGACTCATGTTATGGTATTTCCAGTTGCATCATATGCTTGTGACAGCTGGACATTGAATAACAGAGACAGGAAAAGAATTGATGTTTTTGAATTATGGCGCTGGAGACAAATATTGAATATACCATGGGTTGCCAAAAGAATCAACAGATCCATCCTAGAAGAAATGCAAACAGAGTGCTCCTTGGAAGCAAGGATGGCTACACTGTGTCTTACATATTTTGAACACGTTATCAGGAGGGACATTAACAACCTGCGTTATGCAGATGACACCACTTTGCTTGCTGAAAATGAAGAGGATTTAAAACATTTACTGATGAAGATCAAAGATCATAGCCTTCAATATGGGTTACGACTAAACACCAACAAAACAAAAATCCTTACCACTGGGTCAGCACGCAACTTCACATTAAATGGAGAAAAGATTGAGGTTGTCCAAGATTTTACTTTGCTTGGCTCTATAATCAACACCCATGGAAGAAGCAGTCAAGAAATCCAAAGACGCATTGCTCTAGGAAAAGCTGTGGCAAAA
>VMDO01034502.1:0-16928 GCA_007922755.1 Pedetes capensis
ATTTAGAGGGTCAATTTTTTGGAGTTTCTACATAGATGATTATGTCAAATGTGAGCAGACATTTTTATTTCTTAATTTGCATGGATTTTACTTACATATCTTGCCTTATTCCTTTAGCTAGGACTTCTAGTATGATTTTTATTGGAAATTTTTAATGTACATCTTAATGTGATTGGTTCTGACATGCTTTTCATTGTAACATTTCCATATATGCATTTTGATAAACATTATTCATATAGATTACCCCTTACCCTCCCCTATGCTTCCCCCTCCTTGTCTTGATCATGGTCTTAATAGAAATACTTATATGTCATCATTGACTATAATGCTATCTATACCTGCTTTGTATTCTTTATTAATATGAGCTATTCCCCTATACTAAACCAAATTTAATATATGTGACACAGCTTTCAGCATTGAAACAACACAAAAATAAACCAGACAGGCAGACAGTAGTCATTGCAGACACCAGCAGTGCTACCCATGGTAAACAAGTTGCAGTTGACCTTCTAGACTAAGAATGACTGAGGAGAAGAACCTGGCATCTCACTCTCTAAAAAGCCACTAAAAACCCTATGAACAGCAGAGAAGCATTTGTTCATAAAGGGCATGAACAAGGTGTGGCCTTTATTCAAATATCAAAGGCAGCCTCCAGAGCCACCTTCTTTCATGGAAGAGTCACTCCTACTTGAGAAATCTTGCATGTGAGACTTCTGGTAACTTGGAGGACAGCCTTCAAGGAAGCCGTAAGGGAAGCCTCCAGGTTACAAGGAGGCTATACAGGCTACATGAGATAATCATTACAGATTTGCTCTGGCAGGTGTAAATTGGCTTTTTGACTTGCATTGTACTTTGAATACTTTGAAGATAAGCTTTACATTTACCTGGATTATGCAGAAAGCTGTGTCTCACTTTGTAAATTGATGATAAGCTTTATATCTACATGATTTATGTAAGAAAACCCAATAAAAAGGACAAAGCCCAACGGGGCAGGGCTCAGTTCCATGCAGAGGGGCTGGGTCCTCTATCAAAATCCTTCATCTTCATGAGCCCATTTCATTTTGGGGACCCGAACAACTACAAAATTGACAAATAAACTGCAGGAAAATGATCCTCCCCAGGCTGGAAGACATTCAAGAAAGAATTGGAGAGCTGGGCAGGGTGGCACCTGCCTTTAATCCCAACAGCTAGGGAGGTGGAGGCAAGAGGATTGCAAGTTAGTGATCAGAGGAAGTCTGCATAAGTTTGTGAGACCTTGTCTCAAAGAGTAAGAAAAAATGAACTGGGGATGCAGCTCAGTGGTCCAGCAGTTGCAAAGCATGCAAGCATGAGGCCCTGGGTTTAACCTAATAGTGAAAATGTAGTAAAACCCCTAAGACCTCCTTTTGCTAATGTGGTATGACTCAACATTAGAAGGAGCAACTATAAACATCTGGTTAGTAATTGGAACATGTAATAAACATAGCATTCATCTAGTAAAATTAGAAATCATCAAAAGTGAAATGGAATGCATAAACATCAATATTCTAAGTATCAGTGAGCTAAAGGACTGGTACTGGCTATTTTGAATCAGATAATTATGTGGTCTATGATGATGGGAATGACAACTTAAAGAGAAATAGGTTTACTTTCACCACATAAAAATATACCTCAAGATCTTTCATGAAGTACAATGCTGTCAGGGATAGAATAATATCCATAAGCCTATGAAGAAGACCACTTAATATGGCTATTATTCAAATTTATGCACCCACCTCTAAGGCAACAGATGAAGAAATGGAAGATTTTTACCAGCTTCTGGAGTCTGAGATTGATTGAATATGCAATCAGAATGCAGTGAAAATTTCTGGTGATTGGAATGCAAAAGTTGGAAACAATGAAGTCTCAGTAATTAGAAAGAAAATGTGGTGTTGGTGACAGAAATGATGCTGCAGATCCCCAAATAGAATTTTTAGACCAATTATTTTTTTCATTGCAAATACATTTTTTTCTTCAACATAAATGGAGATTATACATGTGAAATCCATCAAAGAGAACATACAGAAAACAAATTGACTACATTTGTGAAAAGAGACAATGTAAAACCTCAATATCAGAACTCAGAAAAAGATGAGGTGTTGATTATTGATCTGTCCATCAACTGGTGAAATGCAGGTTCAAAGTGAAACTGAAGAATATTAGAACAAGTGTACAAGAGTCATGGTATGACCTTGACTATGTAGCATTTGAGTTCTGAAACCATCTCAAGAAATATTTGTGATGGAGACACTAATAATTGAAGAAAAGATGAGTTGCATCTTGATATTAAAGATACCATTCGTTGGGAAAGCAAAAAGTTATTAAAAAGATAGGAGAAAAAGAAACAACCAAATTATACATCAAAAGACACTCATACTTGCCCTTGAATGTTGAGTAGCTAAAGTAAAAGGAGAATATGACAAAGTTAAGGAACTAGACAGATGATTTCAAAGGGCAGTTCAAGAAGAAAAAATCAAAAGCTATAATGGCTTGTGCAAAGAGCTGGAGATAAAAAATGAAAAGGGAAGGACACACTCTGTTTTTCTCAAGCTTAAAGACTGAAGAAGAAATTCAAGCATCAAGTGACAAGAGTGAAGGTTTCTACAGGAAAATATTCAATGATGGAGGAAACATCAAAGGAATATGGAAGGAATATACAGAGTCATTACACCAAAAAGAAATCATGGATGATCATCCATTTCAAGTGGAAGAAGTGAAAACTGCCTTGAAGACACTGGCAAAACACAAGGCTTCAGGAAGGGATGGAATACCAATTGAGATGTTTCAACAAACAGATGCAGCACTGGACATGCTTACTTGTTCATGCCAAGAGACTTGGAAAATAGCTATCTAGCCAACTAACTGGAAGAGATTCATATTTGTCCCTATTCTCAAGAAAGAGAATCCAACCAAATGTGAAAATTATCGAATGATATAATTAATATTACAAGCAAGTAATTTTTTAAAGGTCATTCAAATGTGACAACAGCAGTATATTGACTGGGAACTGCCAAAAAATCAATCTGAATCTCCCTGTTTCAGGAGAGAGCATGGAACCAGGGACGTTGCCACTGATATCAGATGGATATTAGTTAAAAGCAGAGAGTACCAAAATAATGTCTACATTTTATTGACTATGAATAGACATTTGACTGTGTGGATGACAAGAAATTATGGATAACATTGTGATGAATAGGAATACCAAAACACTTATATATACTCATGAGGAATCTGTACATGGACCAAGAGACAGTCACTGGGACAGAACAAGCAATTACTGCTTGGTTTGAAGTCAAGAATGGTATGTGTCAGAGCCATATTCTCTTACCATACATCTTCAATGTCTATGCTGAGCAAATAATTCAAGAAGCTGGATTTTATGAAGAAGAATGTGACATTAGGATTGGAGGAAGCATCATTAACAACTTGCATTAGGCAGATGACACAACTCTGCTTGGTGAAACTGAAGAGGATTGGAAACATTTACTTAAGAAGATCAAAAAACTTGGCCTTCAGCATGCATTGTATATTAACAGCAAGCAAACAAAAATCCTACAACTGGGTAACTAAGAAACTTCATGATAAATTGAGAAATATTTGAGGTTGTCCAAGATTTTCTTTCTTGGTTCTACATTGGACACCCATGGAAGCAGCAGTCAAGAAATCAAAAGATGCATCTCACAGGGAAAAGTTATTACAAAAGACTTCTTTAACATGTTAAAATTAATGATGTCACATTAAAGATGAAGCTGCTCCTAACTCATGCAATGTTATTTTCATTCGCATCATATGCTTTCACAGCTGGACAGTGAATAAGGGAAACAGGAGAAAGATTGATGCTTTTGAATTATGGTGCTGGAAAAGAATATTGAATATATCATAGCATATGCCATTGAATATACCATAGCATACTATAATGTATTGCCAAAAGAACCAGCTGATCAACCATAGAAGAACGGCAACCAGAGTGCTTCTTAGAAGGAAGATTGTCTACATTTCATCATATTTATTTCAGACACGTAGTCAGAAGGAACTAATCCCTGGAGAAGGACGTCATGTTTGGGAAAGTCGCAGGTCGATGAAAAAAAAGAAAGCCCTCAACTAGATGAATTGACAGTAGTTGCAACAATTAACTTAAACGTAAAAAAGATTGTGTGCATGATACAGTGTTAGGGAATGTTTTGTCTTGTTGTGCATAAGATTGGTTTGAGTTGGACCCAACTTGTCAGCACCTAACAATAAGAATGCCAAATTTGGATGGATAGAATAGTCTTAGCTTGCCATATATAAATAATTGGGGTTTATTGAGTGTCTTTATTCTAATATTGCAGTACCAAAATTCAGTTGGGATCACAAATGGCTTCTCTGTCTTTTGAAAATGATGATTTTGTAATGCAAGGCCACCTAACCAGACAACACGTCTTTCCAAAGCCTTTCTTGTGGGATCCCATTGTCTTATTCCTATTATAACCATATTATGATGAGTGGCTGAGGTCACAGTTTGAACAACAAGCACTATATCAGGTACTTGACCCCTCATATGAACGGGTGGCAGCAGTAGGAAATTAAATGGCTAAAAAATTATAAATGTTTTAATTCACTTCTAGGCCATATGCATGCTTGTTTACACATACTCATTTAAATTCAGGTTTATTCATTTAAAATATGTTACACTTGGAGACCAAATGTGACCCATTTTGATAGTACATTTGAGAACTATAGGGACCAGAATCCATTTTTAAACACATATAGAGAAAAAATCTTTAAGCTGGTAGCCTACTGAAATGTGGTGTGATTGTAAAACAAAATGAAAATTGTTTTAAACTTATACATTAGTTTCCACAACAGAAGGATATTAGTGATTCGTTCAGGTTTATTACTTAAATAGAGATGGGATGATAATACAGTTGGTTTATTATGGACACAAAATAAACATTTACTTTAGATTTTTATGGGCTATCAAACCTACCTGATGGTATTTTCAATTTTAAGAAGATAATATTAAGATGGACACAGTGGAGCATGCCTGTAATCACAACGACTGGGGAGGCAGAGGTAGGAGGATCACAAGTTTGAGGCTAGAGGTAACCTGCATAATTTAGAGAGATCTGGTCTCAAAATAAAAGGGTATAAAGTAAGATGAGGTGCAGCTCAGTGGTAGATCACTTGCAATGCATTGTTGAGGTGTTTATTTCAGCCATCCAGTACTGCAAATAAATAAAAATAAATAAATAAATAAATAAATAAATAAATACATTTTCCTTCACAATCATTTATGGATATATATTATTTTGATTAACCAGACCATCTTTTTAGGGGAAGGTTCTGGCAATGCTTTCAATAATTGTCTACTTTTATTTCTTTGTCTGATCCATATTTTGGTATCTTAGCATTGCATTGTTCAATCTGGCCACATTCTCCACTTAGAACTAGACTTCTAATTACTACTGGAGAAAATTTTACAACAATGCTTGAATATTATATGGAATCTCACTAAAATTACTTCATTATGTTGACACATATAGTACCCATCTGATATTATATATCACAAAGTAGGAGGAAATCTTTATCCAAAATTCATAAAAGAACATCATTTAAGTTGCCATCTCAAGGGCTCCAGTACCTATGCTGTAGTAAAATGATATGGTATTGTAAGTGACTCTAAAGAAACCCAATTCATTGCCAAAAGAAGACAAAAGTTATATAGAAATCACAAATATTAAATTTGTACATCTGTACAAGTCATCATCTGAGAACCTTTGGTCAACTAAAAAGGTGATATGCATTGAATGAGGTTCTTTGTGAGTTAGTAGAAACAATAACCTGTAGAATTTCAGTTATTAGTAACATTATTCACAAGCTGTTAAACTTAAGAGAATTGTATTATTACTACTTCTTCCTCTTGTATCATAAGGAAGATGTGATTTTCCCCCGGGTGGAATAGTATATTTTGTTAATTATCATAATTTGATTTCCATCCATGCCTTCTTGAGTCCATCCAATTCATCCAATCATTTTGTTTGTTTGTTTTAGGCATCCTCCTCTATAGAGGCTTATTCTTCCTCTCAATAAATTACCATAATCTGCTCAAGAAAGTTCTAGTATTTTCCACCAAAACCAAAATTAAACAAAAATGTCCTCATGACCCCATTTCCATAAGATACTTCCTTATCACTGGCCCTCACCCACTGAAATATGAATTTGGTTTATTTGTCTGCCACTCCACTGAGACTTTTATCACAAATATAAATATCCTCCAAACTGGTGCATTCAATTTTTATATTCAACTTTAGTACCTTTGACATCCTTCTGATAATTGATACCATTTACTCAATAGGAAAAATGATTGTTGGTTTTGCTGATATCTTCCCATTCTTTATTTGTGGACTTATCTTCCTTTGACTATTTAGAAAATGCTGAGATTTCCTCAAGATCTGTATTCCATATGTTTATTACCTATGCTTTCTTGGGAATCTCACTCACTTTCAATGTTTCAAACATGCTTTACCTTTTAAAGAATTCTAAATATCTCTATCCTAAACCTGTTTCTTGAGCTCTAATCATGTATCTAATGGCTGACTGAATATTTTTATCTGACCTCGCATAGGATTCTCAAATACAACATGGCAAGATATAACTTTTCTATCAGATGAATTCTTAATATATCACATACCATACTCAAATCACATGACACTATGACCATTCAGTTTTTATCCTACAAATATAAAAATGATTTCTCATGCCTCTTGAATATCCCTATTCAATCCTCACTATTTTCCTTAGATTCAGCCTCTAATTTCTTGAAACTTTCTTTCACTGTATGTCATTATTATTATCGATAATGCATATAGGGACTCATACAAACTTTGTTTTAATGTTATTTCTAATTTCACTTCAGTATGGCCCTTACAATCTCCCAATTAAAATGACTGTAGTAGTTTCTTAGCTAGTCTCCTATCCATAATCTAGTTCCTCTACTATTCATATTTATACTATTCCTATAATTGACTATATAAATAATGTGGTCACATAATTGCTCAGGTTTATATCCTTTGATGGCTCCCTAACACAAAAATGTCCTAAGGTTTTTATATTCTTGATTGTGCTTATTTCTTCAGCTGCTTCTCACTTATTTGGTTAATTTTTCTTCAGCAATATCATTTAAGTTATTGTTATTTCCCAGAATAGGCACTGTAGGATAGCTAGAATATGAGTTATCTAGTAAACATTTGCTAGATTATAAAATATTATCAAGTTGTGAACACATAATTAAATCATCATTAAACTTGAGTTAACAGTAAAAACATGGAGGAGATGGGTGAGGATGGCAGATTAATAACACCCTCCAAAAGACCTGGTGAAACAGGAAAGCTAAAATAGTGATATATAGAATTTATACCTAACTGGGAGGAAAAGCAAAATGGAAGTGAGAGATAAGAGAAAAAACAATCGATTTGAGGTGGATTATGGTCTCAACCACAGATAAAAAGAAGAAAAACACAGCACAAAAAGATGTAGCAAGAACACTATCAAAAATGTGGCAAAGACTACACAAGTTGGAAAAGAGCACTGATACCCTAACAGGTGGTGGCTTTAGGAACATGCTGTCACATTTCCAGAGGGGAATTGGCAGACAAAGGGATTCAATCCTTTACCCCCTCCAGGAAAAGCTTTGGCAATTTAAAGCTCCCTGGATTATGGGTTCATCTGTGAAGCAGACTATGCCCAATTAAATAAACAAGCTTTGAGGCCAGTTGCCATCTGCCTAGAGGAGTTGCCTCCAGCAACACGGAATTTCCAGGTTGCCCACCCTCAGGTCCAGTGCTGTGCATCGGGCCTAGAACCAGTCAGCCTGGGGAATTGACTGTGACAGTGACTGTGACAGGGAGAGAGACCTGAACACACAGCATTCCTGTGCAGGAATGGATCCTAGGGATGGAGAGGCTTAACAGGCTTAGGGAGGTGAAGTGCCCAGGATCACCTGAAAGTCAGAATAATCTGCAAAAGAATAGATAAACACCTGGTTGGGCTCCTAAACCACTCGGAGCCAGGCTTCTCCTAGAAGCATGGTCTTCTGAGATGTCACAACCACAGCATTGGCTCAGGTCACACTGAGTGACAACACAGACCTAGGTTGCTAGGGTGTCAACACCCTGGGGAGAGAGAACGAGGTGCGTGGTTGGGCAGCATGTTGCACCTGATGGAGTGGGTTCTGGCAGTACAGCTCCTGGGGTCCCAGTGACTCAGCAGATTGGGTATCATGGTGGTCTGTGGGACAGTGGGATCATACCATAGGTATGTGGAGGGATTCAAAGTTCCCACACCCTCTCTGAGAACTGATCTGGAATTGTGGTGGAAGTGATGACTGCACATACTGATCAGCAACATCCAGAAAGCAAGCAGGACTCACATAGAACCAAGTGACTGACACCTAGATGGAACCAGAGCTGGTAGAGCTGTTTTTGACTTAGTCTTTTTCCTCTTTATTTTTATATTTGCATGTTTCTCTTTTTCAATTTCTTGGTTTTTATTGTTTTGTTGATGGGCCGCTTTGCTTTTCTTTTGTTCTCTTTTCTGATTTCCACATCATCATTTTTACTCTTCCTCTCCTTCTTTAATATATTTCCTCATTCTTCTCACTAGACATAATTTCTTTTTGTAGTACTGGGGATTGAACCCACGGCCTCGCACTTGCATGCCTTGCAAGTGCTGGACCACTGAGCTGCACCCTTAGCCCATTTTTTTACTTTTTTGAGACAGGGTCTCTCCAAGTTATGCAGGATGCCTCTGGTCTCAAACTTGCAATCCTCCTGCCTCCACCTCCCAAGCCAATGGGATTGCAGGTCTGTGCCACCACGCCTGGCCATCACTAGACATAATTTTTAACCATCATTCTTTTGATTTTACTCCAGTTAAAGAATAGTAATAGTATTAATACTTTCCAAATGTATCCATCAAAACCAAAAAAGGACATCTCCCATTTTTGTATTTGCTATAACTCCTGGGGGCTGGAATTTAGCTCAGTTGGTACAGCACTGCTCTGTAGTCTCTGAGGTCCCAAGTTTGATTACCAGCACTGCAAAAATGGGAGAAAGATGTGGCAAACCACTCCTAAGGCAATCCTGAAATAATCAGCCATTAGAAACCCTGAGGGTCGCTAAGAGTCAGACTCGACTGGAAAGCACCTAACAACAATACCTACTGGAATGTTTGTACAACCATATAACTATATACATATATTGTTTTTTGTTTTTCTTATAAGGAACAAGTAGAATTGCAATTGTCATGACTCTTTTCCCACTCATACTCCAACACTGTCCCTAACAACAGGTCCCTTCCCACAGGTGTCTTATTAAAGTGCTCTTGGCTTCAAATAAGATTAATCATGATTAGAAAGGTGAGATAGGACCAAGCTATTACTTTAAGAGCAGAATGCTTTCTACATTCTGAGTGATACTGGGGAACAAGATTTCAAAACAAGGAATTAAACCAAAGATAACACCAAATATATAAGGCAGTAAGAACCAAATTAAGGAATTTCCAAAACTCAACCCAGAACCGTATGGAATGTGAAAAAAACAAGATAAAGAACACAACTCTAATGACCACAATCCTTGAATAAATGCACTCAAAGACATCCAAATACTAAAAAATACCAGAAAAAAATAGAAGTTTGCTTATAAGTACATAAAATGACCTTAAAGATAGCACAACCAAACAGATGAATGCAATTGAAACATTGGACAAAAAAGTATCCAACTTAGAAGAAAAATTCAACAAAAATCAAGATGCCAAGAAAGAACCAGAAATCCTGCAACTGACAGAGTTGATCAAATAAAAGTGACATTACAACCTAATGTATTCAGATTGGATGAAACAGAAAACAATATCAGAGACTGAAGAAAAAGTTTAAAGGGTGACTTATTCAGATAATAAGAAGGACAAAGAAATGAAACAATATGATGAACATTTTCAAAATGTCTTTGATAGAATGAAGAAAGACAACCTATAAATACATGGGAGCACAAAAAGGAGCTGCAAGTAAACATAGTATCATAGAAAATCTACTCAATAAGGCCGGGCGTGGTTGTGCACACCTGTAATCCCAGCAGCTTGGGAGGCGGAGGCAGGAGGATCGCAAGTTCGAGACCAGAGGCAGTCTGCATAACTTAGTGAGACCCTGTCTCAAAAAGTAAAAAATATAAAATGGGCTGGGGGTACAGCTCAGTGGTCCAGCACTTGCAGAGCATGCAAGCGCAAGGCCCTGGGTTCAAACCCCAATGCCACAAATAAACAACAACAACAAAAAAGAAAATCTACTCCATAAAATGATAGCTGAAAACTGCCAAAACCTAAGGGAATAAGTAAACACCAAAATGATAGAAGTCTGTAGCCATAGCCCTGCAGCATCCAATCCCACCAGATCTCAGAAGCTAAGCAGGGTCAGGCCTGGTTAGTAGTTGGATGGGAGTCCACCTGGGAGGTGTTGGGAGATGGACATGGCAACCCACTCCCAAAAATCAATCCACCATTGAAAACCCTATAGATAGCAGAGAAGCACTGACAACAGTGTTTAACCTGTTGCATGTAAGGTCTCTATAAATCGGATACCAACTTGACGGCACCTAACAACAACAAAATGATAGAGGTATCCAGAACTCCAAATAGAGTAGACCAGAACTTATCCCTTCCATGTCACATTATAATTGGAATGATAAATCTACAAAGCAAAGAAATAATTTTGAAGGCTGCAAGAGAAAAACATCAACTCTTACAAAGTCAAGCCCATCAGAATATTAGCTGACTTCTTAATATCAACACTAATGGCAAGGATATCATGTTTAGCTATGTTTCATGTCCAGAAAACAAGTAATTGCCAACCAATAATAATACACTCACCTAAATTATGCTTTAAAATAGATGAAGCAATTAAGACTTTCCATGATATATACAAATTTAAGCAATACTTTTCCACCAAACCAGTATTGCAGAGGGTACTTAAAGCAATACTACATACAGAAGAAGAAAAACTTAAATGCAAAACCACAGAAGTGAATAAAATACATGAGATAAATGCATGAAAAAACAAGCTAATTAAGAAGCAAGGATATGTAATTTAATAAACAAGGAGATCCTCAGCAGAAAAGGGGACAAAATTAAGAAAAAAACACACCAAAACCCAATATGAAAAGAAAAAAAACATGCAGACTAAGAAACTGCTCTATAGAATTATTGTAAATGTAAATGGTCATAACTCATCATTTAAAAGGCATTGATTAGCAAACTGGATTAAAAACCAAAAACCTTCAATGTGTGGGATTCCAGAGACTAAACTCATCCACAAACACCAAAACAGAGTATAATTAAAAGGCTGGAAAACAATATCAAAAGCATGTGGAAACCAAAAGAAAAAGAAAAAGAAAAAGGAAAGAAAGAAAGAAAAAGAAAAACTGAGGTAGCTTTACTAATTTATGGTAAGTTGACTCCACACCCAAACAAATCAGAAGACACAAATAAGGTCACTACATATTAATAAAGGGCACAATCAACCAAGAATACATAATGTAAGTTAAGAGCTATGCACCAAACATAGGAGGACCTAACTTCATCAAACAAATTTTACTCACAACAAAGCAAATTGGCCCCAAAACGATAATTTTGGAATACCATAATACCCCATTCTCTTCAATAGACAGGTCACCAAAGCAAAAGCTCAACAGTGAAACAACAGACTTAAACAACACTATAGATCAACTACACCTAACAGATATCTACAGATTATTCCATCCAACAGAGGCAGAATACATATTCTTCTCAGCATCACATGGAATGTTTTCTAAAACAGACTACATTTTAGTCCACAAAAATGGCCTCAATGGATTAAAAAAATGAAATCAGCCCCTGTAGGTTATCAGATTACAATGGAATTAAAATAGAAGTCAAAAACAAGGAAAACTACAAACAAGTTACAAGTACATAGAGATTAAATAACACACTACTGAATGATTGGGCTGGGATTTAGCTCAGTTGGTAGAGCACTGCTCTGCAGTCTCTGAGATCCCGAGTTTGATTCCCAGCACCACAAAAATGGGGGAAGGATGTGGCAACCCACTCCCGAGGCAATCCTGAAAAAGTCAGCCATTGAAAACACTATAAGGTCCGCTATGAGTTGGACACAACTCGACGGCACCTAACAACAACAACAACAACAACAACAACAACAACAACAACAACAACTCAATGATCAATGGAACATTGAAAAAATCAGAAAGGGAACTTAAAAAATCCTTCCATCAAATGATGATGAAAACCCAAGCTACAAAAGTCTATAAGATTCATCAAAGACAGTTCTGTGAGAGAAGGTCATAGTGAAGAATACTTATACTTAAAAAGGTAGGGAAAACCCAATTAAATAATTTAATGATATCCCTCAAGGCACTAGAAAGACAGCAAAAAGCCAACCCCAAAATTAACACACAAAAAGAAAAAAAAATAAGATCAAGGCAGAGATTCACAAAATAGAGATTAAAAGAACAATAAAAAATTAATGAATCTAATTAATGAATTAATTAATGAATTAATGAATTAATGAATGAACTAATTAATGAATTAATGAATCTATGAATCTAATGAATTTTTTCCTTGAAAAAATAAACAAAATTGACACACATGTATCCAAGCTCACCAAAAAGAGAGAAAAGTATCAAAGTAATAAAATTAGGAATAAAAAGAGAGACATACCAACAGATACCAATGAAATACAGAAGATCAACAGTGACTACTTTGAGAAGTATTTCCAAAAAATAAAAATAGAGAAGAAATGGATAAATTTCTTAACACTTGTGAACTACAAAAACTAAATTCTGAAGATGTAAACAAATTAAACAGACTTAAACCAAGCAATGAAATGGAAGGAGTAATAAAATAAAACCTCTCAACAAACAAAAGCCCAGATCCTGACAGGTTCACAACTCAATTCTATCAAACCTTTACATAAGAATTAATGCCTATCCTCCTCAAAGTATATCATAAAATTGAAAGGGAAGATATACTTTCAAATCCATTCTATGAAGCCAGTATTACCCTGAGATCAAAACCAGGTAAGGGCACTACATACCTACTGAACATTTTCCCAGATGAACATTGAAGCAAATATCCTCAGTAAAATTCTTTCAAACAGAATACACCAACTCATAAAAAAGATCGTGCACCACAATCAGGTGAGCTTTATTCCACAAATGCAAATCTGGTTCAACAAATGAAAATAAATTAATGTAATTTAACACATCAAGAGAATTGCACGCACAAATCATAATTATCTCAATGCAGTAAAAGCTTTTGACAAAGTTCAACATCCCTTCATGATAAAAGCTCTGAAGAAACTGAGTATAGAAGGAACTTTTCTCAACATCATAATGGTCATGTATGACAAACCTATAGCCAACAGCATACTAAATGGAGAAAAAGTGAAAGTATTACCTATAAGATCAAGAACAAGACAAGGATGCCCACTGCCTCCTCTCTTATTCAATATTGTAATTGAATTGAATTGTAATTGAATCTAGGCAGAGCAATCAGGCAAGAGAGAGAAAAGCAATACAAATAGGAAATAAAGAGGTCGAATAATCCTTATTTGCCTGTGACATTATCCTATATTTAAAGGACCCTAAAAATTCCACTATAAAACACTTTCTGCTAATTAGCTCCTTCAACAGTTTTTTAAGATACAAAATTAACACTAATCGTTGTTGTTGTTGTTAGGTGCCTTTGAGTCGGTATCCGACTCATAACGACCATCATAGGGTTTTCAATGGCTGACTGTTTCGGGATTGTCCTGGGAGTGGGTTGCCAGATCCTTCTCCCATATCTTGCAGTGCTGGAAACTGAACTCAGGACCTCAGAGACTGCAGCGCAGTGGTCTACCAACTGAGCTAAATCCCAGCCCAACACTAATCATTAGCATTCGTTTACACCAATAGCAAACAAGAAGAGAAAGAAATACAAATAATCTAATAAATAGGATTACATGAAATTAAAAAGCTTCTGCACAGCAAAAGAAACAATTAACAGAGTCAAGGAAACCCCCACAGAATGGGAAAAAATCTTTGCACTTTATACATCAGATAAAGGTCTAATTACCAGAATTTATAAAGAACTCACGAAAAAAACTCCCCAGAAACCAAACAACCCAATACACAAATGGACAAAGGAACTGAGTAGACAGTTCTCAAATGAGGAGGTCCATAAAGCCATGAAACACATGAAAAAAATGCTCAACATCCCTAGCCATTAGGGAAATGCAAATCAAAACAACTCTGAGATTTCACCTTACACCAGTAAGAATGGCCAAGATCAATAAAACAAATAACAACAAATGCTGGTGAGCTTGCAGGGAAAAGGGAACACTCTTACATTGTTGGTGGAGCTGTAAATTGTTCCAACCACTGTAGAAATCAATATGGAGGTATCTTAAAAAACTAAAAATAGATCTACCATATGACCCAGCTATAAAACTATTGGGAATTTACCCAAAGGGAGATGTGTCATCATACCCCAGAGACACCTGCATCTCCATGTTCAATGCAGCACTTTTCACAGCAGCAAGGATATGGAATCAACCAAAGTGCCCTTCAACAGAAGAATGGATTAAAAAAACATGGTATATATACAAAATGGAATACTACTCAGCAATCAAGAAAAATGAAATAAGGTCATTCCCAGCAAAATGGATGGAATTAGAGAAAATTAATTTAAGCAAACGAATACAAACTCAGAAAGAGAAACACCACATGTTCTCACACATATGTGGGAGCTGAATCAAAATTATAAGAAGAAAAAATCCTATTCAAAGGTCAGATCAAAATAAAAGGGGAAAAAAGATAAGAATGATGTCTAGAAAATGCATGCAATTGTTCTAACAAGATAAAAACAAAGATCGCTACAGGAAAAGTTTGTATCTTAAACAGAACTGGAATCCAAGGACATATAGAAAAATATTACCAAGTAAAAGACAGAGAAGACTTAGATGGGGAGGGTGCAGGGAAGGATAGGGGAGGGTAAGGGGGAACCTATATGAATAATGTACATCAAAATGGATATATGGAAATGTCACAATGAAAAGCATGTCAGAATGAATCACATTAAGGTGTACATTAAAAATTTCCAATTAAAAAAAAGAAATACAAATAATCTCATTCACAATATCCCACCAAAAATTAAATATTTAGGGATTAATGTAACCAAAGACCATAAAGTACTCTACAACACAAACTTTAAAACACTAAATAAAGTAATAACAGGAGATACTAGAAGATGAAAATGCCTCCGTTGCCCATATATAGGAACTGATGTTGCAAAAATGGCTATACTACCAAAAGTAATTTACAGGTTCAATGCAATATGCATCAAAATTCCAATGATATATTTCACAGAAAATATTTAAAAATTCTAACATTTGTATGGATACACATACACACAAAAATGCATATAAACAAAATAATCCTAAGCAGTAAGAACAGTGCAGGAGACACCACAATACCTCTGTCTGTAAAAAATATTATAGGACCTAAGTGGTAAAAATAGCATGATACTGGCACAAAAATAGGCATGAAGATAAATGGAACAAAAAAGAAGATCCAGATATGTGCCCACACAACTACAGCCATCTGATCCTTGACAAATGAGTCAAAAGGTATACGGTGGAGAATTGACAGCCTTTTCAAAAACTAGTGCTGGGAATATTGGATATCTATATGTAGAAGTATAAAAAATAGACCTGTATCTCTCAATCTGTATGAAAATCCACTCAAAATGGATCAGAAATCTTAGAACTAATAGAAGAATAGATTGGGAACACAATCCAACACATAAATATAGGCAAGTGCTTTCTTAACAAGCTCCAATTGTTCAGGAAACTGCACCAAGGATCAAGTGGGATTACATAAAACCATAAAGCTTTTGTATGGCAAAGGAAACAATAGAGTAAAGGGAGAGCCCACAGAATGGGAGAAAATCTTGGAATCCTACACATCAGATAGAGGCTTAATTTCTAGAATATACAAAAACTTAAGAAATTCAACATGATTGTAACAAATAATCTAATTAATAAGTATACAATAGAACTGAACAGGTAGTTCTCAAAAGAATAAGTTCAAATGTTCAATAAATATATGAAAAATGCTCAATATTCCTAACCATTTGGGAAATTCAAATCAAAACTACAATGAGTTTCCATCCAACTTCAATAAAAATGGCCAAGATTAACAAAACAAGTAACAACAAATGCTGGGTAGCATGTAGAGAAAAAGTAACCCTTTTACACTACTGGTAGGACAGTACATTACTTCAATTACTCTGAAAATCATTATGTACATACCTAAGAAAACTAAAAATAGAACAACCATATGATCCAGCTATATCACTTCTAGGAATATATCCAAAGAAAAATAAGTCATCATGCCATAGGCACATCTGCAATTCCACATTTATTGTAGCATTCATCACAATTTCAAGGTTATGGAATCCATCCAGTTGCCCATTGGCAGAGAACTGGATTTAAAAATTATAGTACATATGAACACTGGAATATTATTCCGCAGTAAAGAATTAAATTATATTATTTGTAGGAAAATGGATGGAATTGAAGAGTATCATCTTAAGTGAAACAATGCAGACTCAAAAAGAGAAATATTTCAAGTTCCTGGACATATGTAGGAACTAAATCCACTTTAAAGGAAAAATATGTATGATAATCATACTTATCTGCCAATGGAAAATACAAGTGAATCCACTATAAGGAGGGAGAGGAATAGTGGAATGGAGTGTATAATGGGGAAGGGGAAAGGAGAGGCTAAAAATGTGAAAGGGTAAAGAGGAAGAGGAAAAAATGCAAACTACAGTGTATAATTATG
>VMDO01034503.1:0-16850 GCA_007922755.1 Pedetes capensis
GATTTCCAAATGCTTTCGTTTAAAGCACTTGGCTTCTTCAGTATGATAGCGAGGGACTGGGACTCTGGGTCTGAAGAGTTCTAGAATCTGTAAGGACAAGGGTATTGTGGAAAGAGGCATTGTGCTCAGATGGTATTCACCGTAGAAGAGCAAGGGTCCCAGAAAAGCCCCGAGGGAGACCAGAGATGAAGTTATGGCAAGATTATATGGCAAAGTGGGGTTAAATTGTCAGAACCCGAAAGCTCAAGCCTGGGATTCAGAGAGCGTCTTAACTCTGGTGTCCAAGGAGATTCCTCCTCCTGCAAACAGATGCAGGAGGGAGGGTGTAGGGGCGCCTGTGGCAATAAAGAGGTAGTTAGTGCATTAACCAAAACCCAACCAAGTGTACGTAAGGCCGTCCAAGGAGAGAAGCCCCGGGTATGGCTGTACGCAGCGGTTGATCACATCAGCTGTGAGCCTGCATCTGCCTGTAGTGAGGTGACCACTGGTCTGTGCACTCAGGAGAAAAATAAGTCAACGCAGTGATGTAGCTGCCTACCTGGAAATTATGTTCAAAGCTCCTTCCTGTAATGAAGTAAGGGCAGTTGACTTTTTACTGTCCTTACTTGACCAATTAAAACACTTGCCTAAAACCACACCCTTTGCTGTAGTCCAGTGGTGCTCAGATTGGCTGCTCACTGGAATCACTGGGGGAGGCTTAAAGGATACTGGTGTCTGCATCCTCGTCTGTGAGGTTCAGCTGTGCTTGATGTTAGAGGGGGGCCTTTGCGGCCATCGCCCTGGGTGATCGCAATGCGCAGCCGAGGTCGAACACCACCGCTCTCACCCCATCCGCACATAGCCCCCTTCTCATCACTAACCAGGCTCTGCAGGGACCTGAGCGCTGGAGGAGGGCTGGGATTTAGCTCAGTAGGTAGAGCGCTGCTCTGCAGTCTCTGAGGCCCTGGGTTCAATTCCCAGCATCCCAAAAATGGGAGAAGGACCTGGCGATCCACTCCCAAGGCAATCCCGAAACAATTAGCCATTGAAAACCCTATGAGGGTTGCTATGAGTCGGACATGACTCGATGGCACAGAGCAACAACGGCAGCGCTGGAGTGCACGCAGCAAGAACATCCTGCTTGCTAGAGGGGAATATTCTCATAGCAAATTAATAAACAGGTGCTAGCATTCGCAGCTCAAACTTTACTGGACCTTTTTTCAGAATCAAGAGCATGATCTCTTCTAACTGTCCTGATGGATCGGCTGTCAGCAAATCCAAGACTGAATACCGGGCCTTAGATCAAAGATACACCCCCAGCCGCCCTGTGAATGTCTGTAGTGATGTATCCTGGTCGCGAGAGGTAGCGCCCCTAGGGACCCTCGCCCACCTCCCCTCTTCCCTCTACGGCTTCCTTTCAAACTTCAACATCAACCACCCACAGGCTGCATCTAGTGCGTGATCCACCCTCGGAGAAGGGTATAATGGAACCTGGAAGTCATTACGCCTGACAGCCTTCTTTTGAAATTTCATCCTAAGTGGCCTGAATGACAGCGATGACACCATTTTCCTTGCAGTCTCTCTGAGAATTTGAGTCATTAATGTCAGCAAGTTTTCACCAAGAATCCTACTGAAATCTTCCCTCCTTTCACTCTTAATGGGAATACATTTGGTGACATCAGAAAATGGAACCAGGCCTCCCTCCTCCCCACCCTGTGACCCCTTTCAGGTGCTGGATAATGATATAATTTTTCAGAGTGACTAGAAAGACTACAGAGAAGGGAGCACAATTGCAGGCTCTGTATTTGCTTCCAATATAGTACTCTTGCCACTTCTCATGCTAATCTGGCTGCTTTGGGTTTTGGGGTTTTTTGTTTTGTTTTGTGTTTTGTTTTGTTTTTTTTCCTTATGGCCATTTGAAAACAAAAGCAAAAAACAAAAAAACAAAAACCCAAATCAAAGGCATGCAGATTTTCACCAGATTCGCTCCCAAGTCCCGAAGTATAATTGACTGCATGGATGAGGTAAACAGATGCAATCCAAAGTCTATTTTCAGGCCTGTCAGGAAATCAAGAATTTCTTAATTTCTCTGGCATTCCTTTTACATATTTATGAAAATAATGGTCTGAGCCACATGGGTGATTCTCAAATCATTTCTAAACAGAAAAACCATTTCCTCAACTGAACTCTTGAGTGAAATAACAGATAAAAATTGATCTGCCGTCCTAGAAGAGGGATGTGGGGGAGGCGCCCTCTCCCTGGACCCATACTCCTTACTCCCTAGAGCTCTGTTCCCCAGCCCTAAAGTCAGCTCTGAGAAGCACAGTTTGGATCTTTAGTTCCCTTCTAAATTTAACAAACAAACAAAACCCTCATAGAACTAAACTTTGTCTATTTGCTAGATTGTTCTTCTTTTTTTCCTAACTAGTCTGTTAGCTAATACAGAATATTGCATTGCCTGCAGTACTGCATGGTTGATTATTCTAATTATTAATTTTTAGATTTGTGAGAGGTTCTGCGTTTTGTCTGATTTGTCACTGGTGGTACTGATTTTGATTTTCCTCCACATAGACCATCAGACCCCAAGACCTCGCTCAGAGATTCAGCAAGGGTCTATCAAGTTTGCTATTCTAAGACAAGAGGCCTTTGTGAATCTGCCCCATTTTTCTCATCTTTAAAGCAAAATCTGGCAAATTTGATTGACGTTCCTTGACTAATTCAAGTTGCTGGGGATCCTCAAGTGGCATTGTAATTCTCTAGTGACTGTGAGGGGGAAAAACACTCCACGGAAAGAATTGATTGATTTATTAGAGGGAAAATTACCACATGTGCTAGATCTTGATTGCAGCTAATATTTGTAGAGCTAATTGCTTGAACTAGAGGATTAAAAGGATTGAGGGAAGGGAAGAAAAAGAAAACAAAGTTCTCTTGGAATGCAGATGAATCCGCAGTGGATTGAACCAGGAGGGAGAATGCAAGGCAGGGATTTTCAGGCCTAGGGATGGTTGTGAGGATATATAGAGGAAGTGGGAGAGCTGGGTCTGACAGAGCAGCCACAGAGAGGCAGCAGGCATGGCGGAAAGTTGCCCCGGATATGATCTATAAAGAAGATGCAGCATGACACCTATGGAGCTGTCTGGATTTCTTGTTGGTGTCTCACACCAAAGCTCTGTTAGTATTTAAAACCTTAACCCAGAAGAGTATCTGAGCTACTGCAGGAAGTTGGGAACAGTTGCTTAACCTGAGGAGCCACCATTTGAGACGCTTCCTTCAACAATAATAGCTGACACAGATGACTAGTACAGAAAAATAGATAACAGTTTTCTTCATTGATGTAGCCTGAGGAGAGGTGCTGAGATGGGAACTTGTGGAGTATTTTGAATCTGTCCTTACCAATTATCATCAATGTATACGTGTCTTCCTTTGTGTTAGTATGTGATCCTTAAAATAAGACAGTTTCCTTAATGACTCAAAATAACAGTGGCAATATTTACAAAAAATGTAATCCACGGGGCACCTTACCACATGGCAGCTCTGCTCTGAGTGCTCCACGTATGTCAGCTCATTTCTTCTCAGCCACACTGGCACAGTTATTGGATTTCCTCCCCCTTCTCTGAAAAGATATTCTAGGTCATATGATGGTTTAATCTTCAGTCAGATCACAGAATTTCCTAAAATATTCTTGTGGTGAAGAATTGGATAATAGTACAATTAGGTGGATTTATAGCCTGTCAGATCTCCAGAAACAAGGAGACTTGACTCGGAATGATGCCAGTGACAGAGATCTTTAGACTAATTCACCCATATGTTCTTATCAGTGACTTGGATAGAAACATAGACTGTATCACGCCCACAAGTTTTAGCTGCATATTAAACCTTTTTTAGAGTACCACCTGTGAGCAGAAACAGCTAGAAATTATCAATCACCAAATGGAGAGTAAAGAGTGTCTTAATGGCTTATAAGGGTGGGACCAGAGCAACGAGATGTGTTCAGACTTCAAACATGGAAAAATGCCTTGGAAGTCTGGGGTGGTAGGCTTTCAGGTGAAGGGACAATTAACTAGATGGGCTCAACAGGAGCCAACCGTGTGAAAGGACTATTGCAAGGGCTACTACCGTGTCACATACACCTCTGGGGTGTCTGCCCAGCCCTCAGCACTTTCTTTGAGAAGTTCCTTCAATACCCATGGATATAAACTCTGTTGTTGTTGTTAGGTGCTGTTGAGATATCAACCTGCATAGGATTTTCAGTGGCGGATTGTTTTGGGATTGCTTTGGGAGTGGACTGCCACATTCTTATCCTGTTTTTGTGGTGTTGGTAATTGAACTCGGGTCCTCAGAGGGTGCAGAGCAGCGCTCTACCAACTGAGCTAAACCCCAGCCAATAAACTCTGTACCATCGTAGGAATTACACAACCCACCCTCTGTAGCCTACTTGGATGGGGGATAGACGTCTGAATCAACCAGATCACGTCTTCTGAAGATTTAGAAGCGGTATTGAGAGACATGAGTCAAAGCATTAGAAACTCATCCTCAGAAAGAGAGAAGGGGCCAGTATTTTCCCCCCACAGATAAAGCTTTGAATTGCCCTGGACTGCCAAGATTAATGGCTGCTTCTTTTTTTTTTTTTTTTTTCCTGATAGCTGCCGTCATTCTCCTTAGCTGTCTCAGTAGTTGTGTGTTTTCAAAGTTTTCCTAGTGTTCTACCTGTTTGTCTGTTTTTTTTTTTTTTTTTTTTTTTTTTTTTTTTTTTTTTTTTTTTTTTTTTTTTTTTTTTTTTTTTTTTGGCAGTACCAGGGGTTGAACCCAGGGCCTCGCGCCTGCATGCTCTGTAAGTGCTGGACCACTGAGCTGCACCCCCAGCCCTTTTTTTCTTTTCTGAGACAGGGTCTCGCTAAGTTACGCAGACTGCCTCTGGTCTCGAACTTGTGATCCTCCTGCCTCCGCCTCCCAGTTGCTGGGATTGTTTGTCTGCTTTCTAAGGAAAGCTTTTGAGAAGCACTGATGTTTCGCTCTTTCCACCGTCTGACCCTGCGAGGGCCATGTGATAGCCTTACATCCATGGAGGATACGTGACGTGTGTGTGACAGCCCGCGCTCCCCTCCACAGGTCTCTGTGTCCAACAGTGCCCGGTGTAGACGGAGCTTTCAGTCGGCCGGCCGTGTTTGGTGCCTCCTTCCATGGGGACAAGCCTGCCCCCAAGTTGTCCCCGCTCCAGGGGTGTCCAGGACCCCACCCTCCGGTCCTGCCAAGCCCCCTGGGACTGGCCGCGTGGGGAGACCGGAATGTGGTCGTGAGGGCCGAACAAAGTCCCGGAGCAGAGGCCACCCTGCCGTGGGTCAGCTGCTAGGGCGCGCTGGCTGCTGGCTGCGAGGCGTGCGTAGGGGGACTGTGGGTGCCAGGAGCTGAGACTTGACGTCCACTCCAGACTCCCGCTCCACCCTCCCCTGACTACTGGGCCCTTCCTTCCTCCTCCTTCCTTTCCCAGACTGTGGCGTCCTTTAGCCGATCTACAAAAGCAGTGCCTGCCCACGCCCTGCAGAGGTCTGCTGCCTTCTCCCAACTCCCAAGACGGATGTAAAGGAATCAGATATGCAGAGGAGGGGACACGTGTGAGTTAATATTTCAAATGCTTTCTCTCTACCGTAGTTGCTTTCTGTCAAAACGACTCTAGAGGCAGGCGCGCGCACACCTCCGCTTGCTTGTCTCCTTCCTCCCCCCTCCCTCCCTTCCTGCCTCCCTCCTCCAATTCCCTCCCTCATCCATTTGCCCTCCCGCCTCCCTCCCTTCCCCTTCCAGTTTAATTAGCAGGAATAAATATTTCTTCTACCTATAAGATGGAAATCTTTAACAAAGTGTGTATTATGTTCCTTAGAAAACGATACTATCCTTTTGGATGATAAAATATAGGCTAGTCACTAGGGTAGTGAAATGTTAAAACTGAATATTTTAAAACTGGTGGGAAAGACGGTTACATTAAATACTAGTAAAGCAGGGGAAAGATTTTAGATGAAGAGACCCTTTCCAGGAATTTCAGGTGAAACTGATTATAAGACCTTTATGAGGACTGGGGCATTGCTTAGTGGTAGGACGTGTGTAATATACACAAGGCCCTGGATTTGATTCCCAACACCACACACACACTAATTTTCTGACTTGTCTGTGTATTTTCCAAGTGCATAGGTCTTATTTGAAAATATTGTAAGGGCAGACTGTAGCCACAGTAACCTAGAGGATTATGAATGTCTTCTTTATAAAGTCTGCCACGTGGCGCTTGTGCTGTGGGGACTTGCGTGTTGCCACCACTATTTCAGATACCAGTAGGGCCACCATGATGGACAGGTTCCAGCTGAGCTTCTAGACCAAGACAGACTAGGGAGAAGGACCTGGCAGCCTACTCCTGAAAAAATTGGCCATTAAAACCCCTTGTTGTTGTTGTTGTTGTTGTTAGGTGCCGTTGAGTCGGTATCCGACTCATAATGACCCTCATAGGGTTTTCAATGGCTGACTGTTTCGGGATTGCCTTGGGAGTGGATTGCCAGGCCCTTCTCCCATTTTTGTGGTGCTGGGAATTGAGTTCGGGACCTCAGAGACTGCAGCGCAGTGCTCTGCCAACTGAGCTAAATTCCAGCCTATTGAAACCCCTATGAATAGCAAAAAATCACTGTCAAATATAGTGCCAGAAAATGAGGCCCTAGGCTGGACAGCATTCAAGAAACAACTGGGGAAGAGTTGCCTCCTTAAAGTATAGTCCACCTTAATGACAGGAATGGAGTAAAGCCCCGGGACCACCTTTTGCTGATGTGACATGACCCAGAATGAGAAGAAACATAGTGACTACAACAGTGGGCTCAGACATAAAAAGATGGTGCGCAAGGCATGGTGCTGGGTAGTGTTTGGTTCTGCGGCACTTAGAGTCTCTGAGTCGGATGCAACTTGATGGCACCTAACAACATCTCTATAAAGTCTCTTTCCAAGACGAGCAGCCATAGACGGGTAAGGAAGTGGTGAGCACCAGACAACCCCAGCTGGACTGGGACCTGCCTGTGGACTTACCATAGTTGGGAGCCAAAACTGTTTGAGTTATTATGTGCTGAAAATCACCAGCAAGGCAAATCAGACCTGACACACTGTCTCTAAGTGACATAAATTGCCTGGCACTGAGACATGGGCACTTCTGACAATAGAAGTAAATTCAAACCTGAGGTGCTCATGAAGGAGATTAAACTGCATTTGATGGCTTTACTTCTACTACAGTGAAAGCTAGGTTACCCCTGACTTTCTCATATTCATTATACAAGAAATAGTTTATCATTTTGCAAAAGATTATTTTAGTAAAGGTATTTTAAAAGGTAAACATACTGTATTAAAAATTAAGTAGAAATGTATTACAGATATTAGTCCAGAGCTAAAATATGAAACTTCTAGAAGAAAAACATGGTAGATTTTTGTAACCTTGGATTAGCTAAAGATTTCTTAGACAAAAAGAGTATCGCTAGGCCTGGTGGCCCACAGTGGAATCCTAGTACTTGAGAGGATGAAGCAGAAGGGCCACAAGTTCTAGGCCGGCCTGGGCTACATAATGAGTTCCAGGCTAGCCTGGGCAATTTAGCAAGATAGTCTCAAAAATAAAAGGCTGGGGATGTAGCTTGGTGGCAGAGCCCTTGCCTAGTGCAAGGCCTTGGGTATCTGGGGGGAAAAATAAACAAGCCAGGCATGGTGGTACACATCCCTAATCCCAACATTTGGGAAGCTGAGGCTTGAGGATCATGAGTTTGACACCAGCATGGGCTACGTAGTGATACTCTGTCTCAAAAAACAAAACAGGAAGTATGAACTAGTATAAACTATAAAAAATTAAAACTAAATTGAGAATAGCTTCTGTTTCTATAGACACTGTAAAAAGTGAAAAAGTAAGAAAAACTGGGCACAAAGGTGAAAAACACGTGAGAGGACCTGCAGAACATGTAAAGAACTCTCAAATTTTAACAATAAAACAAGTATTCCAATAAAAATGGGCAAAATATTTGAGCAGATATTTTGTCAAAGAAGAGACATGGTTGGCAAATAAGTCCATGAAGACACTCAACATTAGTTGTTGTCAGGTGCCCTTGAGTCAGTTCTGACTCACAGCGACCCTATGTACAACAGAACAAGACACTGCTCAATCCTGTGCCAGGCATGCAGTCTTACTTATGTTTAAGCCCATTGTTGCAGACACTGTGTCAGTCCATCTACTTGAGGGTCTTCCTTTCTCTCATTGACCTGCCACTCTCCCAAACATCATTTCCTCCAGGGATTGGTCCTTCCTGACTACATGTTCAAAATACATCAGACACAATCTGGCCATCCTAGCTTCCAAGGAGCACTCCTGGTATTTCTAGAACAGATCTGTTCTTTTTGTAATCTGTGAATATTCAATATTCATCCCTAGCATCTAATTCAGAAGTGTCAGTTCTTTTCTGTCTCTGTTATTCAGTGTCCAGTTTTCACAACCATGTGATTCGACTGAAAATACCATGGCATGAGTCAGGCACACCTTCATTTTCAATGTGACATCTTTACTTTTCAGCACTTGAAAGAGGTCTTTTGCAACAGCTTTTCCTAATGCAGTGCGTCTTTTGATTTCCTGACTGCTGCTTCTGTAGGTGTTGGTATAGAACCAAGTAAAGCAACATCTTAGACAACCTTCATCTTTTCTCCATTTGTCATGAAGCTGCACACTGATCTAGTTGTAAGGATTTTGGTCTTGCTGATGTTGAGGCGCAATCCATAGTAAAGGCTGTGATCTTTGATCTTCATCAATAAATGCTTCAAATCCTCTTCACTTTCAGCAAGTAGAGTTGTGTCATTTGCATAAGGCAGGTTGTTAATGAGTCTTTCTCTGATCAAGATGGCATGTACTTCTTCATAAAGTCCAGCTTGGATTATTTGCTCAGCATGGAGATTGAACAGGTATGGTGAAAGCATATAGCCCTAACACACACCTTTTTTTAACTTTAAACCAAGTAGTGTTTCCTTGTTCTGTTCAAATGACTGCCTCCTGGTCCATGTACAGATTCCTCATAGTACAATGAAGTACCTGGTATTCCCATTCTTCACAATTTTATCCATAATTTGTTGTGGTCCACACAGTCAAATGCCTTTGCATAGTCAATAAAACATAGGCAGACATCTTTCTGGTATTCTCTGCTTTCAGCTAATATCCATCTGACATTAGCAGTGGTGAGGATGTAGAGCAGTTAGAACTCTTCAGCCCATTGATGGGAATGTAAAATGCCCCAGCCATTTGGGTACACCATTTTATCGTTCCTTTCAAAGTTAACAATACGACCCAGCAATCCTACTCCAGATATGTGCTGAGGAGAAGTGAAAGCATATTTCCAGGCAAAACTTGTACACAATATTCATAGTTTATTCATAATTATCCCCAACCCAAAATAATACAAATGTCTTTCAACTGGTGCGTGGATAGACAAACGGTGGTACATCTATACCATGGCATACTGCTAAGTAATGAAAAGGGATAAACTACTAACACATGCACTCAAACGATGAAACACATTTTTTGCCAGGTGAAAGAAACCAGTCTTAAAAAGCTATATCTGCCCTGTGCAGTGGCGTTCATCTGTAATCCCAGTGACCTGGGAGATGGAGGCAGGAGGGTGGCAAATCTGAGACCAGAGGCAGCCTGTGTTACTTAGACCCTGTCACAAAATATAAAGTAAAATAATAATAATAATAATAATAAATTATAATATATTATATTATTATAATATAATATTATAATATTATATATTATATATAATTAGGTGCCAATATAATATAATATTATATATTAAAATATTATAATATAATAATAATAATAATATATTATTATTATTATTATTGGGCTAGGAGTGCAGCTCCATGCCAGGGAGCTTGCAAAAGCACGCTGAGGCCCTGGGTTCAGCCCCACAGTATGGCAAAAAAAAGGGCTATATTTGTGGTGTGCAGTGGCACATGCCTGTAATCGCTGCAATGGCCGAGGCAGAGGCAGGAGGATCACAAGTTTGAGGCAGAGAGCAGCCTGCGTAACTTAGCAAGACCCTGACTCAAAATGAAAGGTAAAAAATGAGAGGGAGAAGGGAAGAAAATCAATGAGAATATAACCCATGATTGCATGTGGTTTTCATTGCATATTAGAATTCCTACTTTTTTCCTTTCTTTAGTTTTTACTGTTATGTAAAATATATAAGTGTGTAAGCAAAAGTGATTTAATTGTTGCACAATGGATATAGCAGATGACTTATTACTCTATACCTCACCAACATTAATAAATTAAATGCAAAAAAAAAAAAAAAAAAAAGAAAAGAAAGAAAAGAAAAATAATGGGCTGGGGGTGAGCCCAGCAGTAGAGCACTTACAAAGCATGTGTGAGATCCTAGGTTCACCTCCCAAGTACCACACACACACACACACACACACAAAGCTACCTCTTAAAAATGTAAAACTGTTAGGACAAAAATTAGATCAAAAGTTTTTAGGAGTGGGAGGTTGAGGAGGGTGTTGGCTAACAAGGAGCATGAGAGAATTTTATCTGGTAATGATTATGATAGGGTTGTTGTTGTTAGGTGCTGTCAAGTCCATGCCCGACTCCTAGCCACCTTCTGTACAACAGAGGAAACAGTATTGTCAGTGCTTCTCTGCTATTCATAGGGTTTTCAATGGCAGATTGTTTTTTTGGGAGTGGGTTGCCAAGTCCTTCTCCCAAGCCTACAGCACCTGGTGTTCCCAGGCCATTTCCCATCCAAGTACTAACCAGGCCTGACCCTGCTTAGCTCCCGAGATCTGACAGAATCAGATGCCACAGTGGTGCGGCTGCAGGCTATCATAGGGTTACCTGTCTGAAAACATTTGCCAGAATTTCTAGAACTATATACCTTAAAAGGGAGAGTCTTACTGTATGTAAATTATACCTAAAGAATGAAAAACAATTAAAACATTTGAAATGCTGCCAGTCAGCATGTATATGACTCTGCCGATATTTCCTCATGCAAATGAATTAGAGACAAATAACCCCTTTAAACATCAATTGTCCTCTAGGAACGGAAAAATGTCATATGGTCAATTCAGTGTTTTGATTAACTGTTAGAATATATACTACTACCTATGGTGATCATTACTTCCAAAGGAATTATAATTCAAGAATTTCAAGAACTGTTTTCCTATGAACGTTCAGTCTGTTTTGGAAGCAGCAGCATAGCCAAAGGACCTGGATTCTACACAGGTGTTTCCTCACCCTAACTTACTCACTGATCACGTTCAAGGAACTTTTCTCTTTGGCCTCTGCGGCTGCTGCAGCTGCCTCCTCCCCCTCCTCCTCTCCCTCCTCCTCCCCTTCTTCTAAGGAACAGGTTTGACATAATTTGTGCTTCTCAACCATTTCGCTGCTATACTCATGCAGATAAGGACACAGTCACTGGAAACAGTTCTCAACGGGTGGTGACGTTCTGTGGGTTAGGAAAAGGAGAGAGAGCCCCTAAGGAATCACCTCAGCGTCTTTGGGGGTGTACAGACATTTGAAAAGCTCCCACATACTGGAAATTCCTAGGGGAGCTCCCTCTTTGTTTGAAAAGTCATCGGATTAGGCAATCCCAGGAGATGTTTAGTTCATCCTGGGACTCTGCCGAGGCGCTGCGGCGTGTGAGGCAGTGTTGCCCTGGCGCCGCCCTTCATGCCTCATGCTGGGTCACCCACGGTGTCCCAGGATCATCTCCAGGGCCACTTGGATCATCAGCGCTGTCGTGAAGACCAGTGGGTACCCATGGCAGCGGACTAGGCTGTAGGAGTACTGACTGACCCTAGGACACCCTGGAAGGCCATTTTTGAATAAATTCATTGTGACTTACTTATCATGTGTTTCTTTTCTGTAGAAATACAACACAGACAAAAATTCAGTTATTTGAGTTTTCTGGTTCTTTGTATTATTGGCCAGAGGGAAAAGGAGTTCCAAAAATAATACAATAAGTCAAGTCTCCCCCAGAACACTGGAGACGAGCCATGAAATACAGTGACTGTGTGCATCGTCTATTGTTGTTAGGTGCGGTCGAGTCGGTATCTGACTCATAGCGACTCTGCGTACAACAGGGGAAACACTATTGTCAGTGCTTCTCTGCTGTTCATAGGGTTTTCAATGGTGGATTGATTGGGAGTGGGTTGCCGGGTCCTTCTCCCAAGCCTACAGCACCTGGTGTTCCCAGGCGGTCTCCCATCCAAGGACTAACCAGGCCCGACCCTGCTTAGCTTCTGAGATCTGATGGTATCGGGATTGGATGCCACAGGGCTATGGCTACAGGCAGCATGAATCACCTAACAAGACCAAAAGAGAACTCCCCACCCCCTGCCCCTATACTATCTTTCCCCATCTCACTTCGGGGCCCCTCTGTCCCCTTCAGCTCAGGCCAAAACCCAGAGAGCCACTCTTCACTTTGACCTCCTGCTCCACTGCAGTCGATTTGCCTACCTGTTCCCAGCTCCTCCTCAAGGTATACCCCGACTCTGACCACCAGTTAGTATCTCCTTTATAGTATAAATCTCCACCTTTCACTGCGTTCTGTAAGTGTTGATAGTATTTTCTAATGTCCCTTGTGATTTCATCTTTGATCCATTAGTTGTTTGAGAGTATGTTGTTTCTGAAAATTTAGGGGATTTTCCAGTTTTCTTTCTGTTATTGATTTCTAAATGCCATCACTTTGTGATTAAATGAAGATGCTTTGCATAGTATCTATCTCTAAGTGTATTCAGACTTAATTTGTATTCTGAGGTATGATCTATTTTAGAAAATGTGCCATGTGCACTTGAGAATATGCATGCTGTCATTTTAGGGTACAGTATTCAGTATGTGTCTATTAGATCTAGTTGGTATTTTTTAAGCCCTCTATTTCCTTATTTTATTCCTCTTATCCATTATTGAGATTGGGATATTAAAGTCTCTATTATACAACTGGGGCTGGGATTTAGCTCAGTTGGTAGAGTGTCGCGCTGCAGTCTCTGAGGTCCTGAGTTCGATTCCCAGCACCGCAAAAATGGGAGAAGGACATGGTAATCCACTCCCAAGGCAATCCTGAAACAACCATTAAAAACCCTATGAGGGTCGCTATGAGTCGAACACGACTCGACGGCACTTAACAATAACAACATTATATAACTATTTCTCCATTTTTTTCTGCTGTTTTTTTTTTCATAGTAGGTGTCTAAGTGTATTAGATCTTCTTGTTTTATTGAAACTTTTAATAATATAAAATGACGTTAGCCAGATATGGAGGCGCATGCCTATAATCCCAGCAACTCAGGAGGCAGAGGCAGCTGGTGTAAATTAGCGAGACCCTGTCTCAGGATAAAAACTATAAAAGGGGCTGGGTGGAGGTTAGTGATGGAGCCCTTGCAATGTATATGTGAGGCCCTAGGTTCAGCCCCTCAGTACCACAATAAACAAACAAAAATGTATTTATCTCTTGTAAACTTCTTTGATTTAAAGTCTATTTTGTTTGATATGAGTATATCACCCCTACACTCTTTTGGGAGATATCTGCTCCCAGCCTTTTGTTTTCAATCTATTTGGGTCTTTGGATCTAAAGTGAGTAACTAGTAAGCATAGTTCATGTGTATTTATCTGCCATTCTCTGTCTTTTGATTGGAGAGTTTATTCCATTTATGTTGAAAGTAATTACTGATAAGAAAGAACTGTCATTTTGCTATTTATTTTTTATATACCTTATACTTTCCCCCCTCATTTCCTGCATTATTCTTTTGTACTTAGTTGATTTTTTGTAGTGAAATGTTTAAATTCCTTTCTTATTTCTTTGGTATTTTAGAGCTATTTTTTGTAGTTACCATGTGAATTACACACTTAATATCTTTTTTTGTTTTTTTTTTTTTGAGACACTGTCTCATTTGTAGCCCAGGCTGGCCTAGAACTTGCTATGTAGACCAGGCTGGCCTCGAACATGTGTTGATTCTGCTTCTCCTGCCTCCCAAGTGCTGGGATTACAGGCATGAGTCACCATACTAAGCTCTACACTTAACATCATAAAGGTGTAACACTCTAGTTTAAACTTATGCTAACTTAACTTCAATAATAGACAAAAGATCTCCTTTACAGATCTATTTCCACCTTTTTGTTGTTAACGTCACAAAATTACATCTTTACACACTTTGTGCCCCACAGATATAAACTAATAATCCATTTAAATACATTCATTTCTTAAATTATGTGGGAAATCACCGAGGGTTGGAAGTCAAAGTTACATTAATACCAACTTTTAAATTAATAGTTGTTTATATGTATTAGTCTATTAAATCATATAGAAGACAAAAAGTGGAGTTACAAACCATTGTGACAATAATGCTGACTTTTGCAATTATCCGTGCATTTTCTTTTATTGAGATATTCATTTTTTATACTGCTTTGGGTTCCTGTCTAGAGTCCTTTCATCTCACTTTGCATGACTCCCTGATCATTTCTTGCAAGGCAAGGAGTAATGAGCCCCCTCAGCTGTCGTTTACCTTGGAGTGTCTTCATTTCACATTCATGTTTTGCCTCAGACGAGGTCTCACGGAGTTGAGCAGGCTGCCTCTGGCCTCAGACCTGTGCTTCTCCTAGCCCGGCATCCCAAATTGCTGGGATTGCAGGTGTGCCCCATGGCGCCCAGCGTCTCCTGCACTTTTGAAGACGTAATTTGCCTTCTCTTTTTTCTTTCTGTTCCTTAAAGTTGATAATTTCCATTGTCTGAAGTTCAAGGTCACTGATTCTTTCTTTGTTGCTGTTGTTGTTAGGTGCCGTCGAGTCAGTATCCCACTCATAGCGACCCTCTGTACAACAGGGGTGAAACACTATTGTCAGTGCTTCTCTGCTGTTCATAGGGTTTTCAATGGCAGATTGATGTTTGGGAGGGGGTTGCCAGGTCCTTCTCCCAAGCCTACAGCACCTGGTGTTCCCAGGCGGTCTCCCATCCAGGTACTAACCAGGCCCGACCCTGCTTAGCTTCCAAGATCTGACGGGATCGGTCGCCACAGGGCTACCACTGCAGGCGATTCTTTCTTTAGTCTGCTCAAATTTATCTTTGAATTCCTCTAGTAAATTTTACATTTCAGTTATTGTACTTTTCAGGTTCAGAAATTTTTGTTTGTTTCTTTTTGGTTTTTCTATCACTTTATTGATATTTTCATTTCGTTTATATGGTGCCTTCTTGATGTTCTTCACTTCTTTCTGAACACCTTCTGACAGTCCTTTTAAAATCTTTTGTGTATTGGATTTGCTGTCAGACCTTTACCAGGGACAGTGTCTGTTGATTTGTTTTTTCCTTTGAATAGGCCGTACCTCCTGATTCTTTGTATGACGTGATTTCTGGTTGAAAACTGGGTATTTGAGTCTACTACTGTGGTAACTCTGGAAGATTCTCCCCTTTTCCTAGAATTTGCTGGCTTTAGTTGCTTTCGTACACCATTTTGCTTGTGATGGTTAGACTGTCTTTCTGCCAAGGATGACCTGTGGTATAAAAATTAAGGTCACCTCAGATCTTTTCTGAGCCTGTGCTTTTCCTGGACCTATGTAGTCGCTTTCACATTCTCCTCGTGAATGCAATTGATCTTGAATGTCCTAGTCTTTAATGTCTGTGCCCCTTCCCCCCAGAGAAAAAAGATAAAAATTAAGAAGGGAAGTGGTGCTAGCCCTTTACATCCCCTGGATGGGGAGAGGCTCATCATGGCGGGGTAAAGCACCATACGATGGCCACCATGGGTCTGTCTACACCTCTGTGATCAGAAGCAGCCATCGGCAGCCACAGCGCAGATCTCCATATTTGGAGGTCAGACTTCCCTTGGCCTCGCCTGACTCCTGGGAGCTGTGTGTAACCTGCTCCAGGAACCCGTGTGAGCTTTCCTGTGCCAGGGCCCAGGGTGGGGTATGTGTGGTACCTGGAATTGATCCACCTTAGCCTCAACTTACTGTGCAAACGTTCCCCTGGAATCCGCAAGCTTTCAATAGACACACAGCTCCAAACAAGTGACATCAGACACATTCTGCCAATGCAATCAGCATCCGTGTGGAGAGCTGAATTCCTGGCAGTTCTACTCTCCTGTCTTCCCAGAATCTCCTCCTGGGACAGACGTTTTGAAACCATTGAATGTTTTGTCACCCCAAACAACCTTATCAAGTAGCCCTTGAATCTATAACACCGAACACTAGGAGCTGGGATGATCCTAGGCTTACGATTGGGAGGTCAGGTAATAACAGGTCATAAGGATGAAATGGAATAGTGCCTGGTACATAATAAACACTTAAAATGTTTTCTTTTTTTTTTTATTAGAAATTTTTAATGTACATCATAATGTGATTCGTTTTGACATGCTTTTCGTTGTGACAATTTTCATATATGCAATTTGATAAGCATTATTCATATAGGTTACCCCTTACCCTCCTCCATGCTTCCCCCCTCCCCCCTTCCTATCTAAGTTTCCCATCCAAGTCTTCTCTATCCTTTACTATACAGTACTTTTCTATATGTCCTTGGGTTCCATTTCTGTTTAAGATAGAAACTTTTCCTGTATTGGTCTTTGTTTCTATCTTGTTAGAACAATTACATGCGATTTTTAGTCCATTTGTATTGACCTCATTCTTATCTTCCCTCCTCCCCTTTTAATGTGATCTGACCTTTGAGTAGGATTTTTCCTTCTTGTAATTTTGAGTCAGCTCTCTCATATGAGTGAGAATATGTGTTGTTTCTCTTTCTGAGCTTGTGTTCGTTCACTTAAAATAATTTTCTCTAATTCCATCCATTTTGCTGCGAATAACCCTATTTCATTTTTCTTGATTGCTGAATAGTATTCCA
>VMDO01034504.1:0-16927 GCA_007922755.1 Pedetes capensis
ACAAATGAAGGCAATATACAAGAGAAAATACTCCAATTAAAAAATTTTTGAAATTGAATCACCATTACTACTGTTTATAATATCAATCTTATTTCCATTTTTAAGATACATTATTATAAAAATTTTGATATCTTATCTAAACCAATGTCCAAAATATTTTTAAAATATGGACTTAATATCTATATCAATTTCTAAAAAATTAAAAGAAAACAATTAAAAGAATAAAAGATACATTAGTTCTTGCATTCAAAATAATAAATACTTCTTCAAAATTATATTTTAAAGACACTTAAGCCTTAGGAATAATTAACTTGCCTTAAAAGGAAACACTAACTTTGAGAAGCTTTTTTTCAGCAATCCCCACAGCTGTCTTCCTAACACTGAATATATAATACCATTCTGGTGCTGTGGCATATGTACAAGAACATTAACATACTGCTTTCTGACTAGCAACATTATTCATGATCTTTCACAATTAGTTGTGTTTAAAATGAAGACAGCTGTTAAAGTGGATTCTTTCATCATATGCATGTATTATTAAATTTTCTTCAAAATAGCAATGAAACCGTAAGCAATTTTCAAGGTGGAAAAATGTCTTAAGAAAATAAACAACATACAAAAACCAAGTACGTAGAGCGGTTTCTTTTAGCTGGGTATTTTGCTAAGTAAATTATAAAAAATTACCTCTAATCCTCAACAACAATTCTTCAAGTCAGAGATTTCTGTATTTTAGGAGAATAATGAAGTGTTAAAAATGAGAAAAAAAGTTCTCTTAATTTTAAACAGTTCTTGTTTGGTAGGACAAGAATTGGCCTCAGGCCAATCAGATACCATTGCCTCTGAAGTGCCCTCCATCACTTGGTCCTGGAGCCTTCTTCCTAAAAGATCCAAGTATTTCAAGGTTGGAATTAGAAAAAGAAAAAAATAGTGATAAAAGTAAACTTTGAGTGTTTCATACCTAGAAAGAGGATGGTATTTATGAGATTGTGAATCTTACCAGCACTTATTATCTCCTCCTATAATTATTTTTAGGCCTGGGCTTTAGCTCAGTTGGTGGAGTGGTGCTCTACACTCTCTGAGGCTCTGGGATTGATCCCCGGCATTACCAAAATTGGAGAAGGACCTGGCCACCTACTGCTGAAACAATTCTGAAACAATCAGCCATTGACAACCCTATTTTATACATAGGGTTACTATGAGGGACCTGACTTGATGTCACCTAACAACAACATTATTATTTTAGAAATAAAAAATGGATTTTGATTTTTGAGTTGGGTATTAATAAAGAAGTTAATATGTCCATAATTGATCTTGTTTTCATATATCTACAAAATTAGGATCAGAGAAACTCCAAGAAATCATTTGCTATATAATTGTGAATTTTTAATACCTCCTTTAGTAATGATGAGAAAAACTCTGAAATTTCATTAAATCTTACTTTTGAATTTGTAATAAATGAATTGTGAAGGCTTTGTTTTTTGAATACTCCGTGAGTATTGAAAAGATTCTTTTCAATGGAATATATAGCATATAATTGTGGTTCTCCACAATGTGAACATAATTAAGTAATATATAGGGATAACTTGTTCAATATGATCAAGTCTTCTAATGTCTAAGCAATAGATGGAAAGCCTTTGGCTTAACAGGTTTGAATAGATTTTATGATTTTACATTTTTATTCAAACTTATATTCAGGGTTGGGAAAGAAGCTCAGAGGTACAGTGTTGCTTAGTATGTGCAGAGCTTTGGGATTGATCACCAACAATCCAGGAAAATTTTAAAAAATAATAAATAAAATAAAACAAAATCATAAAGGGAGCCCTCGTAATCTTAGTCAAGTATTCTGCCTCAAATTTATTTATGACACATTCCTTAGGAGTCTAGGTTCAAGACAACTATTTCTGACTCTTCCATTTTTTTTAGCCAATAGCCATGTTTTACATATTTTTTTTAATTGAGAAACAAAGAAATATTAATTTCTGCTCAATGAACACTGAGTAATTACTAAAAATAACACATCTTAAGCTTTAAAAAAATACCAAGAAGCAAGCATTTCACAGTGAAAAAAAAACCCCTGTAAATTAGTCATCTAATGTGATGATGAGTAGGGGAGAATAACTAGTTAAAGAGAAGGGAACATTGATTTACAGATTTCTAAAATACTGAGCTATGGAGAATGAGAATGTCTCTAAAGTATACGTGCCACTCACACAATCTCTGCTACCTGAGATCTCAATATACATTTCAAACTCTACCACTCAACATTCCCCAGACCACCCTTCCACATTCTAAACGACTGTCATTTCTCACTCTTAACTTTCTATGCTATAGGCGTACTTTCATTCACTATCCTCATATCCAGCACTTTCTCTTCATTGTCAACAGAATTATCTTGCTTTTTATTTCAATGAAAGCTTATACATCCTTACTCCCTCATAGGCAGGCTGGGTTTTTCAGGGAAGACTTTCCTCTTCTTTTATACATCTATCTGGGATATAGCAGTAAATTCTACTCAACATGCCTTTAATGAAGCCATTGTCTGTGGAGGTAAATATATTACTAGATGATAAACTGATGAGAAGGACCCAGGTTTGTTGAAAATGCCATAGTAGGGGAATCTAGAGAAGATGGTACTTAAGGAGTGTCAACTATGACAAAGTGATGATATGGCTGTGATGGAAACAGGATCAAAATATCAGGTGAAGAAAATGTTGACAGGTATATCAATGTGTCACATGCCAATCCACTATGAAGAGTTTTACATTGAAGAGTGTTTGGCTGTAATGAAGACCACTTTGTAAATCATTTTCTTAAATCTCTAACTCACCAGCAACAATCAGAATTTGTGGAGATGTTACACTGAACAATTTTTTCAGATAGAGCTAAGGAAAGAAGATTTTTAACTTGTATCAAGCAACATATGTTTCCAGGTGCCCTGGCAAATGCTTGTAAACCCAATGACACAGGAGGATGATGCAGGAGGGTTAGAAGACCAGAGCATCCTGTGTAATTTCACCAGGCCCTGTCTCAAAATAAATAATAAAAAAGGGCCTGAAGTTGTGGCTCTGTGGTAGGGCACTTGCCTAGCATGCAAAAGGCCCTAGCTTCAACCTTTCAGTACTGAAAAAAAAAATGTTTATAGAGAAACAGTAGTAACATTTTATTTCTTTAAGTCAATGGTCTTATACAAAAGAAGCTAAAATCTTTCTTAAGGAAAGTAAAATTTCACATGGATGCAAATACAAATTGCATATTTTTCTGTAAAAAATGTCATAGACCCATAAAATATCATACTACATTTGTTTCTTCAAAGAATATCAGTCATGATAGAAAAACTCTGCCCCTCATCTAAAGTTATCGTCACTGTCCACAATGCTTACAAAGTCAGGAAAATTTAGTTGGCCATTTCAATTTATAGGTTATTTTACTTAATTAAATTTTATTTTTTACAACTTGGACAAAGACCAGCAATATTATCTATATTTTACTGCCTAACAGCATCAACTTTCTTCTTTGTCATTTTAATTACAAAATTTCATTATTTTCAGGATTCCACTTCTTCCTTTCATTACAACATACATGAAAAAGTTCTTTACTCAGATATAATCAGATAAAATATGTCAAAGAAAATGTGTGTCCCTGAGTCAGGAAATGGGGAGAAGGGAATTGATTTTTGCCTATATATTTTGAAGGGAATTATGATATTTGACCAAATATATATGACAATACGTGAACAAAAAGTGCTGACTTGATTGAGGATGGTAGCAATATGGATATAGTAGAAAAAATGTAGGAATTATTGGCAAAGAAAATGATATATAAAGGTAGCTGTCACATTTCTCTCCATATAACAAGAGAATAAGATCCTATTAAATATCACACAGAATATTATAAGAAATTTGAAAATACAGTAAAAGACTGAGATTTTTCTGAGGATGACGATAAATATTGGGAAACAGGATGTATGGAGGTGAAAATTAGCATTGTGGTAACGTGGAACATTTAGCTGAGATGTAGTAATAAAGTGGTCATAGGATACAATCACACACTGAATGAGAATAATCAGGTAGGAAGAAGAGGAGATGCAACAAGATTCTGGGGAATTGGCTAGACAGCTATCACAGAGAGAACTATAGAAAGGGAATTAGGTAAAAAGGCAGAAAGGAAAATTATTAACAGAAAGGAGAAATTAATAAATGGAAGGAATATTATACAGAATGCAAAAGGATTACAATTGAGGAAAGGCCACTGGATCCTTTAATTGGAAAGTGGGAAGCAAATGTGTTAATTGAAGAAGAGAGTTGCTGAAGACATTTTTATTTTGCAGCTCGCAAAAGTGACTTTCATGCTGGATCATATTAGACATTTGGGGATAATATTAAGGAACATGGATATGGGAAAGGAATCCAAGGTAAATGGTAGACCTTTCCTGATGACTTTTGTTCTTCTTTTCTCAGCACATAAGTGTTATAATCCCAGAACAGTTATTGCCATTAATATCCAACAAAGTGGAAATGGAATAATAAAAAATATGTTGAAAGATCTACTGAACTAACAATGGCAGCCCTGGACCAATGTTGAAGGAGGTATGAGCCTTGGTCATCAGCAGCTACAAATCTGTTTCCCAACGTGATAACATGCTCAAGCGTTGCATTGGCAGTGACACCCATATAATTTAAAAGAAAAGGAAGAAAAAAGCAGCACAAACCTTCAGTGGGGGGAAAAAACACAGTTTAAGTGACAACTTCATCATGTACTACTCAGTCTTTAAACTCCTAATACAAACTGCTTTAAAAGAGAACTGGTTTACTTAGAACTTATATCAGCATGCTATTTTCACAAAGATTGTATCATTAAACCATATTAAATATGGCCACAAGGTGTGAGTCAAATTTGAAAGTGTTTTATGCTTTGGCTTATCAACTTTTTCTTTAAAGTAGGAAACATCGATGAGAGTTGCACCTTTATTAATGTAAGAGGATTATAAATTTGTTCACAGAGAAACACTTACAATGAAAAGGGAAAAGACAAAAAACAATTTAGACAGGGCTGAAAATGTTCAAAGTACAATGGTACATAGTGAAGAATAATAAAAATATTGAAAGTGGACAGAAAAAAAAAAAGGCAAGTATAATGTGTTTAGAAAATGACATAAGCTCCTTGCTCCCCAGAGACTTAATTATAAACTCTTCTAAATAGTGCACCTCAAGTATTGACAGATTGTTTATATTTGGCTTTTAATTAAAGACTCTCTGCCTGGTACCACTGAAAGATTTTATCAAAGATATCTTTCCATACTAACAAGCATACTGTGAAGCCACATGTTGGGAGGCAAAAGTAAATGAATAAAGAAAGTAGAGTTTAAATATCTTCACAGGATGGAAAAGAGAAACTTTTCTATAACTTTTAAGGGAAAAAACTCTTTTAATTTGGCTCTCTAGGTTTCCAGTCATTGCTTTTATTTTTTAGATTTCCCATATTGCACATAAAGATCAGTCATACATTTTTAAACTCCCAAAACAGCATCAATAGTGGTGAGTTTTATCAAAAATTGTCATCTTGGGATAAAACTTATGAAAACAGTTTGTCACTTCACTTTCTTTGATGAATGATTTTAATTGAATTTTTATCGAGAAATTGTTAATATTTTTAGTTTACTTTTTTTACACAAAAGTAAAAAGGAAACAAAAGTAAAAAGGAATCTTCTAGTTGTATCTGGCTTATCTCAGAAATAGTACTATATCTTGAGAATATTTGAAGAAAAGAAAGAATAACATGACAATCTGGGAAGAACGTTGGTGTAGTTATTTATTGAAGGATTAATGAGCTAAGATTAGGAGCATCAGTAATTGAAATAAGGTATAGGGGTGTGTTTCTGACTGAGACCATTGTAACTTTATAATACTTTCTTGTTATGCTTTTTCAAGGTTTATCATTTAATTTTGAGATTCCATGTAACACAAAAATTAATGCATTTCTCTCCTCAAATTATGTAGACTAGAATTTTAATATAGATCTGTCAGCCTGCAGAACAGTACTCTTAAAATTTCCTCTATTCAATAAGGAGAGCTTGACCTTAATGGAGAAATCTTTCTCTCAAATGTATCACTCATCAAAGGAGTCATTCCCTTTGCTTTCTTCTAAATGCACTGTACATTACATCATAGGTTTGGCAAGTCCTGATGGTTTTCATGACAGCTATTTATTCTACCTTCCTGGTTTAACTAGGCAACTAGGGTGTTTAATTTTTGGTCTTACATATTCTTTATGCCTTGCTCATATCCTTTGGGTCTCTCTTGTTTAGTATTTATTACTTAATTATGCCTAAGATTTTGCAAAACATCTGTTTTCCTGTTTGTCCATATTGCTTGCAGTTTTTTTCTAGAGAAGTTTTCTTGTTCTTTTAAGCATCACAAAATATTCTTAACATTACAAGAATATAATGATATTTAGGAGTTTTAAATCACTAATGACTTCCCAGGAGATAAAATTGAACATTCATAACATTTTTCAATGTATAGACAATTCTGAACTAGACAAGGGAGGATGAAAATAATATTTTTCTTGAAAAAAAACACAGGCATATGACAGCCATGCATACCTATTAGCAGAACCTACATTTCAAGTGATTGAAAAACAACTTTCCAAATTATTATATATCCTAGGGAAAAGATGAATTCAGAACTATATACCTGTGGAAATATTAAAGAGCTCACTGTTATTTACTGCAGATGTCTTGATAGGGTGATATTACGGGTCTGACATTTGACTGAAATGAATCCATTGGGATCAAAACATATTCCTGAATGTTAGCAAATTTCTCCCTTTAATGTCAATGTATTTTCCAGCCTGAAAACGAAAGGCCAATTTTTCTTGAGTTCTCTGCCAGTAAGACCAAATTTGAAGTATTCATTTCTCTTTATACACATTACTCTTCTAATGGAAAGATAGAATCGTAATCATAGAAACAAAATAAATAAGAGTGCTTGAGAGGCCAACAACAACAAGAACAAAACAACCTATTTTACAAAAGTTTTCCAACAATTTAGACACATAATTACTTACATTCTTTTAAAGGAAACATCTTCAGGAAGAATCACGCATAAACAAATTCATATTGTTTTCTCTTTCAGCAAATCTGTGTTATAATTCTTGGTTAATTTACAGTCTTACTACACGTCTGAGGTAATTAAATTTCTTATATTTTAGGCTGTATATACATTTGCTTTAACTTACCAATTTTGTTAGAATTACCAGCGTTAAGGACATAAGACAAAAGCATGATCATTTTGACTGGGTAGGTATCATTTGATAGCAATTTTAATATCTTGAAAAGTGTGATGTTGCTTTGAAAATGATTGCATAAAAGCATAATTCAAACACTTAATGAAGATTATTTGTATACTCGGAAGTAATTTGTTTTGCCCACTTGTTCAATTCTTGCATTCCTATGTCTGATATTTAAGAATTATTTGCACTTATTCTATATTAACTTGCCATTTTTTAAAAATAGTGCTTAGTTTACCAATTATAAGTGTCCATCCTCTATTGCCTAGCAGAAAGTTAAATTTAGTAGAAGAATAAAATGCATGTTAGTTGTTTTGAATATAATTAAATTTATTGCATTGTGAGTTTTCCCTTGAAGCAAAACAAAAACACTATAACAGGAATAGGTAGCACAGGGTTGTTTCTGGGACAAATCTGTCCCACTGCTCTGGGAAGATGAAACAAGGTGTGACACCTCTTTATGTTTATTATAATGTTTTCTGGTTGCTATCAATTGTATCTTAAGGGTCTACTCAAAGCCCATGTGGTAAAGGCTTGCTCTTTATCTTGGCTCTACTTAGAGGTGGTGAACACTTTAAAAGCTGGGCTTTGTGTGACATTTCAAGTCTTTAGGGTATGCCCTAGGCTGGGGTTTAGCTCAGTTGGTAGGGTGCTGCTCCACATTCTCTGATGATGCACATTCAGTCCCTAGCACCACAAAAATGGGAGAAGGATGTGGCAATCCACTCCCAAAGCAATCCCCAAAAATCAGACATTGAAAACCCTGTGAAGGTTGCTATGAGTTGGACCTGACTCCACAGCACCTAACACCAAGGATATGCCCTCAGAGAAGATTGTGAGACCTCTATTTGTTCTGTCTTTTTTCCATCTTGGCCAAGAGGTAAGAGATTGTCTTCCTCCATGCACTAGACCCATAATGTGCTATTCTCCTAAAAGAAATAGATTCCCCCATAATGGACTGAACTTTTGAAACCCTGAGCCAAAACAAACCTTTTCTGTATAACTTCACTATTTTGGTTGTTATTCCTGTTGTTGTGTTAAGTGCCCTTGAGTCAAGTCAGACTCATAGTGACCCTATTTACAACAGAACAAAACACAGGCAGACTGTCTTTTTTTATATTTAAGCCTATTGTGGCAGGCATTGTGTCAGTTCATCTAGTTGAGGGTCTTCCTTTTTGTTATTGACCTGCCACTCTCCCAAACATGATATCCTTCTCCAGGGACTGATATCCCTGACAACATATCCAAAATACGTCAGGTACAGTCTAACCATCCTTGCTGCTAAAGTACATTCTGGTTGCAGTTATTCTCAGATAGATCTATTAATTCTTTTTGGAGTTCGTGGTATATTAAATATTCATCTTCAGGACCATAATTCAAAAACATCAATTCTTTTCTTGTCTCCTTTTTTCAACATTCAGTCTTGATAGCACATGGTGCAATGGAAAATACCGTGGTATGAGTCAGGAGCACTTTCATCTTTAGTGTGACATCTTTAACTTTCAGCATTTTAGAAGGATCTTTTGCAATAGCTTTGCCCAATGTAATGTGTCTTTTGATTTCTTGAGTACTGCTCCTTGCAGACCAAATCAAGCAAAATCTTGGACTACCTCAAAATTTTCTCCATTTATCATGAAACTGCATACTGAACCTCTTGTAAGGATTTTTGTTTTGCTGATATTGAGATGCAATCCATACTGAAGGCTGTACTCTTTGATCTTCATCAGTAAATTCTTCAGATCCTCTTCACTTTCAGCAAGCAGAGTTGTGTCATCTACATAATGCATCTTCCTCCTATCAAGATGTTGCATTCTTCTTCATAAATTCCAACTTTGCAGATTATTTGATCAGCATAGATTGAATGTTTTTATTGTTGTTATGTGCCATGAAGTTGGTATGGGACTCATAGCAAACCTGTGTATAGCAGACAAAACAGTATTGTCGTGCTTCTCTGCTGTTCATAGGGTTTTCAATGGCTGATTGTTTTTTGGGGGGAAGTGGATTGCCAGGTCCTTCTCTCAAAAAGATTAAATAGGTACTGTTAAATGATGCAGTCCGGATGCACAGCTTTCTCAATTTTAAACCAGGCAGTGTTTTCTTGTTGTGGTTCAACTACTGCCTCCTGGTCCATGTACATGACTGTGATTAAGTGCTATGGTGTTCCCATTCTTCGCAATGTTTATCCATAATTTATTATGATCCACACAGTGAAATACACTTCCATAGTCAATAAACAGATAGGCATCTTTCTGGTATTCTCTGCAGCAGAGATTCTTCTGACATCAGCAATGATGTCCCTGCTTCTACACCCTCTTCTGAATCCAGCTTTATTTTCTGGAAGTTCCCTGTCTACATACTGCTGCAGTCACTTTTGACTGATCTTTAGCAAAATTTTACTTATGTGTGATATTAATGATATTGTTCAATAATTTTCACATTCGGTTGGATCCCCTTTCTTGGGAATAGGCACAAATATGAATCTCTCCCAGTCAGTTGGACAGATAACTATTTTCCAAATATCTTGGCATAAACAAGTTGGATCTCCAGTGCTGCATATGTTTGTTGAAACATCTCTATTGGTATTCCATCAATTCCTGGAGGCTTGTGTTTTGTCATTTCCTTCAGACAGTTTCCACTTCATCCTTCAGTACCATTGGTTCCTGATCATATACAACCTCTTGAAATCTTTGGCCATCTACAAATTCTTTTTTGTAAAATGACTCGGTGTATTCTTTCCATCTTCTTTTGATGTTTCCTGCATTGTTTAATATTTTCCCTGTAGATTCTTTCACTATTGCCCCTCAAGACTTGCATTTTTTCTTCAATTACTTAAGCTTGAAAAAAAAAAAAACAAACAGAGCGTATTATTCTCTATTGGTTCTTTCTTTCTTTCTTTCTTTCTTTCTGTCTGTCTGTCTGTCTTTCTTTCTTTCTTTCTTTCTTTTTCTTTTTCTTTTGTGGTACTGGGGAGTTGCATCCAGGGCCTCTCACCTGCATGCTTTGCAAGTGCTGGACCATTGAGCTGCTCCCCCAGCCCTTTTCTTTCTTTCTTTCTTTTTTTTTTTTTTTCATTTTTTGAGACAGGGTTTCACTAAATTATGCAGACTGCCTCTGTATTGAACTTGTGATCCTTCCACCTCCACCTCCCCAGCCACTGGGATTACAGGCATGTGCCACCAAGCCCAGCGCTCTTTTGGTTTTCTATCTCCAGTTCTTTTTACAGGTCATATAATATTTCATTTTATCTTCTTAAGCTGCCTTTTGAAATCTGTTTGATTCTTTAAATTGGTCATGTCTTCCTTTTACCTGAGTTGCTCAATCTTTAAGGAAAAGTTTCAAAGTTTCTTTTGGCATATAATTTGGTCTTTTATTTTTTCCTGTTTTTTAATAACCTTTTGAATGATATCTTTGATGTCATGCCACAACTCCTCTGTTCTTCCATCATTAGTGTTTAACATGTCAAAACTTTTCTTGAGGTGGTCACTGAATCCACATGGGATATACTCAAGGTCATACCTTGGTTCTCCTACACTTGTTCTAATTTTCTTCAGTTTCAGTTTGAACCTGCATATGAGCAGTGGATGATCTGATCCACAATCAGTACCTGGTTTTGTTCTGATACTTGATCATTGAGTTTTTCCATCATCTCTTTCTACAGATGTAGTCAGTTTCGTTCCTGTGTGGTCAATCTGGTGAATTCCATGTGTACAGTTGCCATTTATCTTGGTGAAAAACTGTATTTGCAATGAAAAGGTCATTGGTGTGACAAAAATTCTATCATGTGATCTCCAGCAGCATTTCTATCACCAAAGCCATGTTTTCTCACTTCTGAGCCTTCTTCTTTGTTTCCAATTTTTGCATACTGGTCCTCAGTATTTATCTGTACATCCTGATTGCATTTCAATGTTTATATGCTCCATTTCCCTTTTGATGGTTTCTAATTTTTCTATACTCATACCACATACATTCCACATTCCAATTATTAATGGATGTTTGCAGCTGTTCTTTCTAATTTTGAGTCATGCCACATCAGTGAAGGTGGTCCCTGTGGCTTTCCCCCATTCTTTTCATTAAGATAGCCTCTACTTTGAGGAGGCAACTCTTCTGCAATTGTCTTTTGAGTTCTTTCCAACCTGGGGAGCTCATTTTCTGGCACTATATCTGACAGTATTACTCTGCTATTCATAGGGTTGTCAATGGCTAATTTTCTCTGGAGTAGGTTAGCCATGTCCTTCCCCCTAGTCTGTCTTTGTCTGGAAGCTCAGCTGAAACCTGTCCATAATGAGTGACCCTGCTGATATCTGTAACAGAAGGGACATAGCTTTCAGCAGCACAGTGACACACCAGCCCCCACAGTATGGTAAATAGACACAGTTATTTTTTACAGTGATAACAAACTTATGAGCACATAGGTTTTCATTATACACATATTAATGACCTGAATGGCACACGTAGTGAGAAAAATTGAAAAGCCAGTAATTTTGTCCTCTCATTATATACTGTATAGCTGTAGAGTCAAGAATTCTGACAAACATTACCTCAGCCTGGTGACCAGGTTCAACTGCTCTACAAGAATTCCCATTTCTATTAGCTCTGGCCTGCTACTAATTCTACCTTCAGTTTCTGTCAATAGGGCTGCACTCCTTTGAGTTTACTCAGGGTGGCCACATGCCTGCTTAGGGAGTAGTTTCATCCAATGTAACTTGTTCTAACTTCCCATATATATACTATATAGTAGAAACGTGGCTGAGTCATTCTCAGAGGAAGTGTTTTGGTACTCTGCCTAATTCCTTTGCCGATCCAGTGTCAAAGTCCTTTGTCATGAGTTAAGCAAAAATAGCTATAACAGTTGCTTTCAGAAAAGATGAAATGGCTACTTCTTTCCTTCCCCTGTTACCTTTGTTCCCATCACATCCTGAACTGCTGAGCTCATATCAGATGAAGTTTGTTGTTGTTAGGTGCCATCGAATCAGTATTCGACTCATAGAGAGTCAGGTACAACAGGCAAAACGCTACTGTCAGTGCTTCTCTGCTGTTCATTGGGTTTTCAATGGCAGATTGATTTTTGGGAGTGGGTTGCCAGGTCCATCTACCAAGCCTACAGCACCTGGTGTTCCCAGGCAGTCTCCCATCAGAGTACTAACCAGGCCCAACCCTGCTTAGTTTCCAAGATCTGATGGAATTGAATGCCACAGGGCTATGGCTGCAGGCCAGATGAAGTTTACGAGGCTCATTTATGGTCCTTTTCCCCGAATCTCTACCTAACCTTTCTAACTTACCAGATGTTGCACTTAATTTTGGTTTTGAACTGTTTATGTAATGAAAGAATATGAAATCAAATCTATAATGATATAGTTTAGAAATAAAAACAAAGTCACCCTCATTACTTTCTATTAGATGATATCAGTTCCCATTTTGTGAAAATGAAAGCTTGGTTATAAAAATTCTGCAGCTTTTTATGTAATCATTTTTTCATAATAGCTGCTTAACATCAGTGTGCACTTATCTTCTTCTGCTTGCCATTTTTATTCACAATGTCTAGCTGTATTTTTGTTTCCTTTGGTTGTTAATGTCCAGTTTAATTCCTCCTTTTTCCTTGATGTTTAAGTATGCACTGATTTTCCTCATCTTCTATAACCTGTACAGGGTATTTCTGTTGTTTTTGTTACCAACTCTCAACATATGTTGTAATTACCTAAGGGAAAAACCATTAAAGAAAGTTTCACTGTGAGACATAATAAAATTTCATTTCATATGTTCTTTTACTTTGCATGCTTTTTCCTGTTCTTCCTCAGATCTTTCACTATTATTATTGCTAAATGTTAAGACTCACTGTCATGAGGCTTTAATCAGGAAAATTACCCTAAAGCTAATAATAGTCAACATTAAAACTCATGACACATCTTGAACTCTGATAACAAAGAAATTAATAATTTACCCTGAATGACATTTCTAATCATCATCAGATAGAAAATTTCTGGTTTTGTTCCTCTCTGTGCAGACTTGGCACTGGATTTCAAAATCATGGTCACTTCAGGATATGTCTTCTTTTTTAAATTTTAGAACAACACATCAGGCAATTCAATTCAAATTATGTGTCATCCTAATTGGAACTGGAGAGCAATTAACTTTTCTGTGGCAAAATGTCAAGTACCATTTTTTTAAAAACTCATCAAAGAGAATATGTCAAGAGAAGTCTATAGTTTCATATAAATTAAAGTTGCTGCTATTCATTGGTCTCTGTTTCAATTAGCTTATGAACTACTTTAACTGTGACTAAGGCAAACAATGGGGAAATTCAATAAGCAGTAACACTGTTTTGCCACTTGGTATAACATCACTTGCCAGTCAAGATCAGTACAAGTTCTAACTTAAATAAACAGATATTGTCCATTATATGAAAGAATATAAAATGTTTACATTATATCTGTTTCAAAATGTAGCAGTAATTTCCTCAAACTGATATTAATGGAAACTATTGTTAAGTGCCCTTGGGTTAGGACCAACTCATAGTGACCCTATGTACAAAAGAATGAAACAGTCCCCAACACTGGGCCATTCCCAGAAGTATGCCAATGCTTCTTTGCTAATCACAGGGTTTTCAATGGCTGATTACTTTTGGAGTGGAGTGGGCTGCCTGGTCCTTCTCCCAAACCTACAGCACCGCTCCGTGTCTCATCCAAGGACTAACCAGGCCTGACCCTGCTTAGTGTCTGAGATCAGATGGGATTGGATGCCAGGGTAGTATCACTAGAAGCTCAACGAAAACTGTATTTACAAATTTTAAATAATTATAGTACATGAGAAAGCATTAAATTTATAATATCACATAACTAAACAACATATAAGAAATTGCATAAACAGAATATATATTATATTCCTCCACATTCATAACTGAATATAATACTTGGTTCTACATAAATTATAATTCAAAGTGGTTGTTAGAGTGTAATAGATTTTTTCTAATTTTTGTTTCTTTTCTCCTTTCTTTCCTTCTTTCCTTTTTTCCTTCCTTCCTTCCTCCCTTCCTCCTTTCCTTCTTTCCTTCTTTCCTTCCTTCCTCCCTACTTTCCTTCCTTCCTTCCTTTTTGTTTTCCTTCCTTCATTCCCATGCTCTTTCCTATTTTTCTTTTCCTCTCTGCCAATTATTCCATTACGATGTAATATTGTTGTTGTTGTTGTTGTTGGGTGCCATCAAGTTGTGTCCAACTCATAGCGACCCTCATAGGGTTTTCAATGGCAGATTGTTTCGGGATTGCCTTGGGAGTGGGTTGCCATGTCCTTCTCCCATTTTTGAGGTGCTGGGAATTAAACTCAGGACCTCAGAGACTGCAGAGCAGCGCTCTACCAACTGAGCTAAATCCCAGCCCACATGATATAATATTAGTAAGTACTAAATTGTTGAACTCTGTTAATAAATGGCAGATATACCTAAGAATTAATCAATAAAATTAACTAAAATAAGATAATGCTAAAATGGAACTGAAAAGGATCAGACAAATTCCACATGAATTTGACCTGAAATTTAAAATTAAATATGTTCATTTTGATTTAAAATGGGAATATAGAATATACCATATGCACATTTCAGAGAGGCTACAGTCAGAGAGTAGTTCAATTCTGTGTAAAATATTATTTTGTATCTCTAATGAAACCCTGTATATTGTCAGCATAATAAGTCTATATATTCGGAAAATATGTGCATTATACTCAATAGTATCTGACACTTAACTACATTTTTAGTTAGTAAGGTTGAATAATAAATATATTTAGATATATCATTTAATCAATTTATTTTAAAATTTATGGAAAATCTTCAATTCATTCAATTGAATATATATTAATCACCATCTTTGGGCAAGTTATCTGTAAGGAATAAAAGTAAGAAAAATATCAACTCATCTCATGCTAGAAGGAAAGATAGACATTTGGAATCAATTTAAACAGTTTATATATTGATTATAAGTTCTTATAAGTTCAGAGTAAGATTTAATAGAGAAGTCCATGTTTGTAAAACACTGCAAGCTAGAGATCTGAAGTTTTCTTAAACATCATTGACACATTCCTTGAGAAGTGTTAATTTACTTGAAAGTTCAAAAGTATGGAAGAATTAACTTAAATTTATAGTGAGGATGATATTTATACAATAATTCTGGGAGAAGAAATTGGAGGAGCAAAATTTCCAAGAGTTGAAACTACTAGATTCATTAGTTTAATTTTTAAAATGTCAACATGGTGGCTGAATGCTTGTAAACTGATAATAAAGTGTGTTGGAATAGACTAAGAGGACATAGGCAAATTATTCCGGGAACCAGATGTCATGTTGATAATTTGTCTTTTTACACTAAGAACAACAGGTGGGAAAGGTTTTATATTAGTCAAAATTCTTTAGGCAACTCACTTGAATACATTTCAAACTAGATTAAGGACAAAGAATTTGTTTCATATTACTGAAAGTTCTATGGTGTGTGCATCAGTATGAGACTATACAAATGGAAAATAGCCAGACCATACAGAAAACCATAACTCTAACTCACAACTTACAGCCACTTGCCCAAGAAATTGACTGACTTTCTCCAGTCACCGGCCCAGGAAGCTAATCTGCTATAGTTTAGATTTGTAGAAGCCAAATTGCTACCTCTTCTAAGAAGCCAAAAAATAGCCCCTGTTACAGTTAGTCCCAATTTAGCCAGGAACTGATGAATCACAAACATCTTCCCCAGTGTTTTCCCAAGCTTCCAAGTTATGACCAGTCAGAGTAAACCCAGTATATACCCTTAATCTGTTACCTAGCCATAAGAATGTTATATTTGTAGATAGCCTGCCTACATTTTCCCCATGCCAATGGTAATTGTTTGCACAAATTTAGGGCACAGATCCGCTTCCCAACCAATTGTTTCCAAGTAAGTGAGTTGATTAATTTATTATTGGGTTTGATGATATTTCTGGGAGGTAGATTTACTAGATTAAGGGGAGGGTGAATGCGTAGTTATATTTGAGTTTCAGATAAATAGCAAATACTTTAAAAATATAAGCATGGCTCATGAAATAGCAAAGAAACACTGTCAGATATAGTGCCTGAAAATGAGGCCCCCAGGTTGGAAGGCACTCAAAAGACTACTGGGGAAGAGTTGCCTCCTCCAAGTAGAGTATACCGTGATGAGGGAAATGGAGTAAAACCCCAGGGTGCTCAACGTGATGATGTGACACGACTCAAAATGAGGAGAAACAACTGCAAACATCCATTAATAATTGGAACATGGAATGTACGTAGTATGAATCTAGGCAAGTTAGAAATTGTTAAAAGAGAAATGGATCGCATAAACATTGACATTCTAGGCATCAGTGAGCTAAAATGGACTGGCATAGGCCATTTTGAGTCAGACAGTCATGTGGTCTACTATGCTGGGAATGATAAAATAAAGAGAAATGGGGTTGCATTCATCATCAAAAAAGACATTTCAAGATCTGTCATGAAATACAATGTTGTCAGTGATAGAATACTATCCATACGCCTACAAGGAAGGCCAGTTAATATGACTATTATTCAAATTTATGCACCCACCACCAAGGCCACAAATGAAGAAAGGGAAGACTTCTATCAGCTTCTGCAATCTGAAATAGATCAAACATGCAATCA
>VMDO01034505.1:0-7500 GCA_007922755.1 Pedetes capensis
AAAAAAAAAACCCCAAAACAAATAGCCAGATGTGGTGGCACATGGCTATAACCCCAGTGACTGAGAGTCAGAGGCAGGAAGAGCGTGAATTCAAGGCAGAGGCAGCCTGCATAACTTAGTGAGACTGTGACTCAAAATAAAAAGGTCAGGTGTGGTAGCCAGGTAACTTGGGAGGCGGAGGCAGAAGGAACACAGATTAAGAGCCAGAGGGAGTCTATATAATTTAGGGAGACCCTGTGTCAACATAGAAAATAAAAAGGAGACTAGGGGTGCAGCTTACTGGTGGAGTACTTGCAAAGTATGTGTGAGACTACAGGTTCAGCCCCTCAGTACCACTAAACAAACAAACAAATAAATGGGGTGGGGGTGTGGGCCAGTCGTAGAGCACTTGCAAAAGTATGTGCAAGGCCCTGGGTTCATGCCCTAAGTACTGAAGAAAAAAAAAAAAGAAAGAAAGAAAGAAAAAAGAAAAAAAGAAAAAAAGAAAAGAAAAAAAATCACATAAAATCTCCTATTTAACTGTAGTTCTTTGTTGATGTCCACAAGAACATACCCAGAATCTCAGAGAATGGCTGGTGGTAAGTGTCCCTGTTTGTACAACCACACTCCATACATGTGCTTAACAACAAAGCAAAGTAAATGGAACTTTCATATGAAACTAGAAAATTAAAACTTTCGGTCCAGAATTTAAGGTTTTCTTTTTTTCTTTCTTTTTTTCTGTTTCTTTTCTTTTTTTCCTTTTGGAGCTGGGCATGGACATGGAACCCAGTGCCTCACACATACTAGGCAAGTGCTGTACAACTGAGCTGCACCCCAGCCCTGTAGTATAAGTTTTGAATCTTACTGTCCCAGTTGTCTTCTGAAGCTCAGAAGTAGACACCATTGTACAAAATTCTTTCTCTTGAATTTGTTCACACAGAGTTGCCTGAAACGGGAAAACATTAGGGCTTCATTAGCTTTTCTACTCCACAGGATCTTGGTTATTTTAACAGCAATTCTCTCTGTGACATCCTCTCCCACCTTAAGAGACATCACCAGCCTCCCAGCCATATGCCCAGAAGAGGGACTTGTGCCAGTGACAGGGAGAGGAAAGAAAAGTAAGATGCAAAATCCAGTGTTTTTCCCACAGTGTACCACCCTCTTCTGTGCACTCTCTCACCTGTGTGCAATGAGGAATAAACCCATAGACCAGGAGCCGGTCGTTGCGGAACAAGGATGGCAGCCGGGCGGGGGCCTGCAGGGGCTCAGACGCATCCCTGCTAAGCTGCTGCCATTTGACTGACACAGAGTGGCAGTTCGGGGAACACAACCTGGTCATTTGGTCTTCTACCTATAATAAGAGAGTGATTACTTCTCCTGCACTGTTACATTCAAAAAATAACTTAAAAGCCCAAGGTTTACCTTCTACCCCTGGGGGATTTTGTAGCGCTTTGGTTTTCTTTTTCTTCTTTCTGCTACAGGGTATTTTTCCAAAGAGATTTTAAATAGACTTTACAAAAAAAAAAAAAAAAAAAAAAGACAGGGTCTTGCCCTGTATCCCAGGCTGGCCTCAAACTGGTGATCCTCCTGCTTCAGTCCAATGAGCGATGGGATTATAGGCATGTGCAACCACACCCAGCTAGAATTTTTTTTTTTTTTTGTGTGTGGTACTGGGGGTTGATCCCGGGGCCTCATGCCTGCCTGCTTTGCAAGTGCTGGACCACTGAGCTGCACCCCCAGCCCTTTTATTTTTTTTTCCTTACTTCCTGAGACAGGGTCTTGCTAAATTACATAAACTTCCTCTGGTCTCAAACTTGCAATCCTCCTGGCTCCGCCTCCCAAACCGCTGGGATTACAGATGTGCGCCACCACGCCCAGCTCCAGCTAGAATTTTTAATAGTCACACTATCACATCATTTAAATTTACAAAGCATCATAAAATTATTGTGTTAGCTAATTACTAATATGCAACTTGGGTAAGAAAAGATTCCAGTTATAAAAATTAATTCCTATGAGATGGGCCTGGTAGCACACACCTGCAATCCCAGCACTTAGGAAGTGGAGGCAAGAGGATTGTGAATTCAAGGCCAGCCTGAGCTACCCAGCAAAACCCTGTCACAAACAAACAAACAAAGTTCCTACAAAAGGACTTGAATTCCTCCAAAGAAGTTACACGACTAGAGAACAAGCATGTGAAATGGTATTCAAGTGTAGGGTAAGGTGGCGCATACCTGTAATTCCAGGGACTCTGGAGGCAGAGGCAGGAGGCTTGCAAGTTCAAGGCCAGAGGCAGCCTATGTAATTTAGCAAGATCCTGTCTCAACATAAAAAGTAAGAATAAAGGAGTGCTGGGGGGTGCATCTTAGTGATAAAGTACTTGTAAAAGTATATGTAAGACCCTGGGTTCAACCCCCAATACAGAAAAAAAAAAAAAGTTACAGTAAAAGACACGTTGCCATTAATTTCTCTCAAAATATTCCCCTGGCAGCCAGGCATGGTGGCGCACACCTGTAATCCCAGTGACTTGGAGGTGGAGGCAGGAAGGTTCTAAATTTGAGACCAGAGGCAGTCTGTGTAATTTAGCAAGACCCTGTCTCATAAAGTAAAAAAAGGGCTGGGGATGCAGCTTAGTGGTCCAGCACTTTCAAAGCATGCAAGCATGAGGCCCTGGGTTTAACTCCCAATACTGTTAAAAAAAAAAAAAAGAAAGAAAGAAAGAAAAGAAAAGAAAAATATTCCCCTGGCATCAAACACACTTATTTCTTGTCACTTTCTGAAGCAGTTCTGGAAATCCTCTTTTGTGACTGTCTTTACTTGTGCTATTGTGACTGCTTTGATGTCCTGAATAGACTAAAAATGCTTACTCTCATGGTCATTTTGATTTGGGGGAAGAGCCAGAAGCGGCAGGGTGCCATATCTGGTGAATAAAGTGGATGAAGACACATTGTAACAGTTTTTGTTTGTTCGAGATAGTGTCCCAGGCTGGCCTAGAACTCGCTATGTAGCTCAAGCTGGCCTCAAACTCATGTGGATCCTCCTTCCTCAGCCTCCCAAGTGCTGGAATAATAGGCAATGTACCACCATGCCTGGTCTACATGGTAATGCTTTTATTTGACAGAAATTGCCACATCAGAAGTGCTATATGACATGGAGTATTGCCATGATGGAGAATGAAAATAAAGTCTCATGAGAAAGGACTTTCAGAACTGCTTTAGGAAGTGACAAAAATGAAAGGGTAAGTGTATTTGAAGCCAGGGGAGTATTTTGAGGGGGATTAATGACAATGTGTCTTTTATTGGAATAATTTTTTTTTAATTTAAAGAGTTACCATATTTTTTTGTTCTCATCTTGAATACTACTTAATACAATGTAAAGGCTATGCAAATAGTTGTTATGCTGTATTGTTTAGGGAACAGTAAGAGAGGTATATGTTCATTACAGACAAATTTTCTGTTTTGGTTTTTTGAGGCAGGGTCTCACTACACATTGTAGGCTGTCCTGGAACAATCTAGTTAGCCCCAGCTAGCCTCAAGCTTGTGATTCTCCAGCCTCAGCCTCCTGAGTGCTAGGATTACAGATGTGCACCACCACATTCAGCCACAACTCTTTTTCCCAAATATTTTCCATCCAAGGTTGGTTAAATCCAAAGATGTGGAACCCATGGATACGCGGCTGACTGTATGAGAGTTCACTTTTAAAAAGTCAATATATGACACTTTTTAAGTAGAAATCAAATTATTAACTAGGAGAATGACCTGATTAAGCAATCACTGCCCCCTCGCGGCTCACACCTTTGGCATCTTTTGCGTCTTTGTGGCTCCCCTTCCCATGCATGGAAACACAGAAGTTGCCATGAGACTTATAAGAAGATAATATTTGCCATGTGTAAAGAGAGGATTGGGGCTGGGATTTAGCTCAGTGGGTAGAGCGCTGCGCTGCAGTCTCTGAGGTCCCGAGTTCAATTCCCAGCACGGCAAAAATGGGAGAAGGGCCTGGCAATCTACTCCCAAGGCAATCCCGAAGCACTCAGCCATTGAAAACCCTATGAGGGTCGACTATGAGTCGGATACCGAGTCGAGGGCACTTAACAACAACATAACAACAAAGAGAGGATTAGAAATTAGATGCTTAAAAAAACATACCTGTTTTTTCCAACTATGTTTGGATTTTGAGTTAAAATATTCAAATACTCCGGCACCACACTGGGACAAAGTCCTTAAGACATGACGATTTGCTGTAGAACTGATCACATTTCACATGCATTAATTTTCAAGACATTTTAGCCATATTTGTGAAGTACATGTTAACAATGTTGAGAAAGGTCAAAGCTTAAGAGAGGAGAGATCGTATAAAGAACAATTTATTCTCCTGTAGCTGAACTTAAATTCTCCTGTAGCAAGCCCAGGAAAAGATGAAACAGGCAGGAGAGTATGTGAGGACCAAGAAGTTCGGCAATGGCAACCATTCCATCACATAGGCCTGTGTGACTGGGTGTGCCTCAGGTCACAGACAAGTAGGCGTAGTGTGCTAAACCTGAGAGGCCTGTACGTGGGCAAGGTATGCCTTAGCCCAGCCCTTGTTCTTCCCCACAGATAACTAACTACATTTGTCTAAATGTCAAACTACCTGAATCTGATCCCAAAGGCCAAGACCAGCAAAAAAGAGTTAATATGAGGTCTGCGTCTTAACATATACACATCTAGACAGCAAGAGGTATAAACAAATAACTTTCAGGGCTGAGGGTATAGCGTAGTGGTAGAGAGCTTGTCTAGCATGTCAGGGGGTCTGGGAAGAAGGAAGGAAGGAAAGGAAGGAAGAAAGGAAAGAAGGAGGGAAGGAAGGGAATGAGGGAGGGAGGGAGGGAGGAAGGGAAGAAAACTTTCATCAGGGCGTGGTGGTGCTTGAGATGCCCAGGCTGACCAAGAGCCCTGAGTTGTCCCGAATGACCCCCTTATCTTAGGTTTCTGTCTTGCAGTCACCGCTCTACAAATTCCTTTAAAAGATCACTAGATCAGAATGCTCTGGGCCAGAACAAAGGGCTGTAGATAGGGGCAGTAACTTCCAGGAACTCCCAGGTCTCAAGATAATACAAATGGCATACTTTAGCAACTCAAAGCCCCACGTTAAAGCCTCACCTTATCTGACTTTCGCCTTCTCCACCCCCTCCTTCCCTGCTTGTAACCCACAATATATGCCTTCACCCTGCAACAAGTGAGGTCCCAACACTGAACTGCTGCGCTGGTGAGGTGTGGTACACTCGAGCTTGAGCTCTAATAAAGGCTCTTTGTTATTGCATGCGACTTTGGACTCCCTGGTGGTCTTTGGGGAACTCGAACTTTGGGCACAACAGTGCTCAAGAGGCTAAGGCCAGAGAATGAATCAATCAATCTCTCATGCTCTCTCTCTCTCTCTCTCTCTCTCTGTGTATGTGTGTGTGTGTGTGTCTCTCTCTCTCTGTCTCTCTCTGGCTTTTGAGACAGGGTCTTGCTATATATCCTCAGTTGGTATAGAGTTCTCTGTGTAGTCTGGGCTGGCCTTGAATTTGTGATTCTCCTGCTTCAAACTCCTGAGTGCTGAGATTATAGACAAGTGCCATCATACCTGGCTAGCAAACTCCTTTCTTAGAGAATTTCCTCTGAAACATTAAAGAAATAATAAATTATTATTCCAGAAAAAGAGCTTAAGGAAGTCACTTCTAAATTTTTTTTAGCTTATTAATAAAGAACAGATTTATCTTTAGTCCTCAAAATTAGTTGGTGATTGATTATAATCCTGACTTCTTGTTGTTAGGTGCCGTTGAGTCGGTGTCCGACTCATAGCAACCCTCATAGGGTTTTCAATGGCTGACTGTTTCGGGATTGCCTTGGGAGTGGATTGCCAGGCCCTTCTCCCATTTTTGCGGTGCTGGGAATTGAACTCGGGACCTCAGAGACTGCAGCACAGTGCTCTACCCACTGAGCCAAATCCCAGCCCTCTAATCCTGACTAGAAGGACCTTTTTTTTTTTTTTCAGTACTGGTGGTTTGAACCCAGGACCTCACACATGCTAGGTAAGTGCTCTACCACTGAGCCTTAGGCTCTTTTGAAACAGAGTCTCACTAAGTTGTGCAGGCTGCCTCTGTTCTGGCCTCAAACTTGTGATTCTCCTTCCTCACCCTCCCAAGTGCTAGAATTATAGGCATGTGCCACTGCACTGAGCTGAAAGTTATTATTATTTTTTCTTGAAATTACAGCTTTATTTGTTTTGTTTTCTTGCTTTATTGCCTAGACTGGCCTCAGACCCTGAGCTCCAGTGATCCTCCTGCCTCAGCCTCCACATACAGATTTCATCAGTTAGTGAGGATGGTAGGAATCTCCTTTTGTTCTATGGCCCTCAGAAAACGACATGTGATACCATGGACAAGGCAGGATGAACAGTCCCTCTGACAGAACTCATAGAACACTGCCAGTGTAGGATGGGCGCTCAATGAGGAAGGTACCAGCAGATGCATGTCCTTGCTGGCTGGTAGCAGGGCAGGGCCAGGGTGACTAGGAGGGTGTGCAGGTGTGAGTTCAGCAGGCAAAGCCCCACAAGGAATGAGTACAAAGGGAGGTGGGCTGCCTGGATAAGTTTCCTGGTTGGTCTGTGATGCTGGGTTCAGCCTTGGGTTGCAGAGAACATGACCAGGAGGTATGACTGAGGAGCAGAGATAGAAGAAAGTCCCAGGCAAACAGCCTGGACCTGGGAACAGCAGTGAGGAAGGGGCAGAGTGCAGGCATGGAGGAGGGTGGGGCATCAAGAGCCACAGCAGGTCTTGGAGCGCTAAAGAAGGGTATTGGGGCCATGGTTGGTGGTGAGGGCATGGCAGTGGAGGGCATGCATGTGCCCCAGCTCTTTGAGTACCAGGGGCTCATCATTGGCACAGTAGCCCCCACATCATCTCACCAACGGGCCAAAGGAGGGTATGCTGTGTGCTGCGTTGACCCATGGTGACACTTGGTGGGGTGAGACAGATCAAGGGGACCCACCTTTCCCTGGCACACTAGACAGGTATTAAGCATTGTTAAAAGCCTTGTTAAACACTGTTAAAATCAATACTAATGCTAATAATAATTATTTTTTCTGTAAGTGTTCTTTTCAAGGTTTATCTTCCTGTAAATAACCAGATGTTAGGGGACAGGGCAATTTGACTCCCTAGTAATCAGCTGTTGTACTTTCTCTTGCTACCATGGCTGTTTTGAGCGAAGGACTCTCAGTCAAGCAGCCAGCCAACAAGCACCAGTGATTCTGAACCCCTCATAGAGGTTATGAGGAAGCCATGAGACAACAGCCACTGTAGCACAACTCTAGCTCCTGAAGGTGCAGCCCCAGCCATAGCTGTTTCAAGCAGCTTGCAGTTTTTACTGGATCTTTTGCTATCACAAGCCCTGGGAAACTCTAGATGACCCTGTGACTAATCCAGGCTAGAGGGAGAGCACTTCCCCTGGTGGCCCAGAAAAAGGACTGTGTGATTGGTACAAAAGAAGCTATCGCCGGGTGTGA
>VMDO01034505.1:10000-16916 GCA_007922755.1 Pedetes capensis
CTGCCTTCCTCACTCCGGTGACTAGATTTCTCAGACTCACCTAACTCCACAGGAAAACAGCCTGGTGTGGGAGACATTTCTTTTCACAAGTTGCAATGTCAGATTCACACTCTGGAGGTGCCCGTCGGAGATGAGCAGAATGTTCCGTAGACCTTGAGAGGGGTGCAGCAAATTTAGATATCGGAGTGCTTTCCAAAAGTCTGTGTTCCCCATGGTAGGTGTGGCCGACTGCAGGAGAGAGAGTGAAGCGTCACTCCTTTGGGTCTGTGCACCATTGACTGTACTCATTTACTGAGGCACCTCTCCTAAGGAGAGCTTATAGACAGATTGTCAGCAAAAAACATTCTTTTCCTAGCCAAGTAGGGTGGTGCATGCCTATGATCCCAATGACTTGGGAGACAAGAGGCAGAGGCAAGAGGATCGCAAGTTTGAGACCACAGCCATCATAGGTAACTTAGTAAGACCTTCTCTCAAGATTCAAAGTAAAAAAGGGGCTGGGTATGCTGCTCTGTGGTAGAGTGCTTGCAAAGTATGCATGAGGTTCTGGGTTTACACCCTTGTACCACAAAAATAAATAAATAAATAAATAAATAAATAAAATAAGATTTCTTTTCCTAATTATATATTTGGTGAACAACCATACATATATCCTTCTATTTTATTTCATGGCTTACAGTAACTATATTTTTATTTTTCAGTTTTTGAGACAGGGTTTTGCTGTATAGCCCAGGCTGTTCTGGAACTTGCTGCATAGACCAGGCTGGCCTTGAACTCACATTGATCCTCCTGCCTCAGCGTCCCAACTGTTGGGAATACAGGCATGTGCCACCACACCCAGCTTGGCTCACAGTAACTATAATGTTGTCCCCACACATTTGTTTGTTTCTTAAAATAGTTTCAAAGAACCACTACATCTATGCGAGGAAATAGTCCATTAAAGTCAGTGTGGACTGTGTGGTAACTGGTCATTCTCAGGTTGTTCCATCGCAAAAGAAAGAAAACAAGGAACAGAAGGAAACCTTCCAAAAGGTTAATGCTCGTTGTACTGAGGTAGTGAGAATGTGGGCTATTTTTCTCTTTTTACTCACTTTAATTTCTAATTTTCTTTAATGAGTTCATATCACTACTGAGCTGCACTCTCAGCCTTTTATTGATTTTTTATTTTGAGACAGGGTCTTGCTAACAAGCGCAGGCTGCCTCTGGCCTCGAACTCATGATCAGCCTGCATCAGCTTCCCAAGTAGCAGGGATTACAGTCAAGCACCATAGTACCCAGCTACTGCCATGGTTTGAATAAGTGATATTCACTACCATGTGTTAAAGGTTTGGTCCCCAGTCTGTGGCACTACTGGGAGGTAGTGGAACCTTTAGGAGGTAGAGCCTCTCTCTTTGCTTCCGTGCTATGAGGTGACGAGGCTGCCTCCTCCACACACTCCTGCTGTGATGTTCTATGCCATCACAGGCCCAAAGCAACAGGACCAAGCAGCCATGCACTGAAACCGGTGAAACTGTGAGGCAAAAAAAAAAAAAAAACAACCCTTTCTTTCTTATAAGTTGGTTTATCTCAGGTAATTGTTACAGTAACAGAAAGCTGACTACAACATCCACCAACATACAAAGATCTGGGGGGAGAGGGTAAATCCTAGAGGGTACCACTAAAGCTTCCTAGGCAAAGGCGAGGAGATGGAGGAAGATTGTCTTACTCACCATAATGAATTCTGTTGGCACATTATTGCTCGTGATGTACTTAGGATATGAAAATAACTCTTTGTAACCTGTGTAATAAGATTGGTGTGAGAGTAAATATTTACCAGAATGACTACTAATAAATAATAATCCTACTTTTACCAATGCTGCTATAGTAATGTTACAGAAAAAGTAAAAACAAAAAAGAATATGTTAATATTTATGTGTGTACTTTCCTTTTCAGAAAACTGTGATCATTTTAATGTATTAAAAAACTCACCACAGTATGCCTCTAAACTAATACATTTGAGAGCCTTCCAACCGTGCACTGTGCTATGCAAAATGTTCTGAGTCAAACTGCATGTGTAGATCTCTACATGGCCAATGTAAAGCAAGGTGCAGGGAGGCTGCAATGGCACAGGCAGGGTAGAGCCTCCATCTGGACCCTTTGCAAACTCATTCCTATTTGACTCTGCCCCCAGCCCAGCAGATCCTAGCTCCCTTGTAAAGAGCTGTCTGCTGGACAGCACTGACGATGAGAGTCAACAGGACAGGACTGTTCCCTCACTCCTCTCCATGCTCCTCCTCTCCTCCCTGAAGTGCTATATTCTTGGTTGGCTTTTTTTCCCCCAGTACTTGGGGGATGAACCCAGGACTTCGCACATATATTGTAAATGCTCTACCCCTAGGCTGTACCCAAAGCTCATGTTTTATGTTTTTATTTTGAGATAGGGTCTCACCAAGTTATGCAGGCTGCCTCTGGCCTCAAACTTGTGATCCTCCTCCCTCAGCCTCCCAAGTTGCTGGGATTAGAGGCCTGTGTCACCGCACCCAGTTTGCAGTCTCATATTCTTGAAATGTGTCTGGGCCTCTTCCTGGAGGGCCTCTTCCTTCTAATAGTACAGACCTGATGCCCCTAAGCCCATTCCTTACAGGTTTTCTATGATTGTGCTGATTGCAAATCTCTGGCATTACCCTTGGGACCCTCCTACTCAGCTGACCACAGTTTTTACATTTGGTTCAGCTGATAATAATAACAATGTTGTTGTTAGGTACTGTCTAGTTGGGTCCAACTCATAGCAACTCTCCTAGGGTTTTCAATGGCTTATTTTTTCAGGGTTGTTTTGGGATTGTATTGTCACATCCTTTTACCATTTTTGCAGTGCTGGGGTTCAAACCCAGGGCCTCAGCACATGCAGAGCAGCGCTCTACCACTGAGCAAAATCCCAGTCCCCTCCTACTCAGCAGACGAAGGTTTTTGAGCTTGGTTCAGTTGGTAATAATAACAATAGTAATATTTATACTCACCTCTTATGGAAAAAACCCTGGTTTAAATCTGTTTTTTAAAAAGGTTGAAAATATATATGTATTGATAATATGTCTCTTGACAGGTCATTGAAACTTATTAACACATATTCTCCTTTCTCCTTGGTATAAATCTTTTACATACATTAGCTCAATCCTCACAACAAGACTAGGAGGTAGGAGGTAGTACCCTCATATTACAGATTAGGAAACTGAGGCATTAAATATTCAAACAGCTGGGCGTGGTGGCACACGCCTGCAATCCCAGCACTTGAAGGCTGAGGTAGAAGGACTGACATGAGTTCAAGGCCAGCCTGGTCCACATAGTGAGTTTCAGGACAGCCTGGGCTACACAGGGAGACTTTGTCTCAAAAAAAAAAAAAGTTCAGACAGATTACCAGAGGCGACACAGAGCTTGTGAGTGGTACAGTTGGTTTTGGCTCCAGAGTTCTGTGTTTGAGCTTCATTCTATGCCACCTCCCGCTCTACCAAAGGGACGGGTACTCACAGTCATGAGCCTGCACAGAGCGAGCTCACAGGAAGCACAGGTGGGCTGGGGACAAAGCGCACTCACCTGTACCAAAATTGATGACGTTTACCTTCTGCCCCTCACCCACCAGGGACAGTGCGTACAAGGCGATTTGCTTGGCTTGCAGGAATGTCACACCCTCCATGGAATTGGAGCAATCCAGACAAATAATCACTTCCGTCTTGTCACCTAGACCAGGGAGGATGGCATCGAGCCTGGGTTGAAAGACAAGCATACAAGCCTAAAAGGAGAAAAAGGTACTGGGTCAGAGCTTGTTATAACTTAAACTGGAAAATATCTACTTGTAAAACTCTGAAACTAGGAAGGTAAACTAATGCCATCAAAACAAAATGAGGAAGATTTCTTCAACAACAAAATGGCCTACTAGGAGTTCAAATAAGAAGTAGAATGTTAGAGCTAGAGATCCCAATACATAGGACAGAAACTCCTGAGAAGTCAGAGGGCATCAATGTTTCTTATAAAATGAATAAGTAATACATTTCTCTCTCACGCACTATGCTAAAAGGAATATAGACACTATTGTGCTTACTAAAGTACATACACATACCTCTTATTAGTTAACTATTACTTGAAGTACAACTACTATCATGTAGTTTCAGGGTCTTTATGTTTATTTGAGACAAGGACTCACCATGTAGCCTAAACTGGCTTTGAGCTCATGTCTTCCTGCCTTAGCCTCCCGTCATGACTGGCATAAGATTCAGTTTTTATTTTAAGCGAAGAAGCAATTCTTTGTTACAGCCACACAAAATGGTCTTAGAGCCATGAACATTTTTTATTTGTATTTCCAATATCAATATTTAAAAAGCATAAAACTAACTAATGTAATACCTGATGGTAGATTTTCCTTTCGGTTTTAAAACAATAAACTTTATAGGCAAATATAGCACATGACAGTTTTGACACGTCCTAAGTTTGTTGTGCTTGATATAAGCATATTTACTTCTGGAACTTGGGGTATAACAGTTTTTTTTTTGTAATGGTGGTTTTTCAGGACTATCAATTATTTCCAAATTTAAATAGCCTGTTTCTTCTGAAATATTTTTACCATAGTGTCTCCTACTTTGACATAAGAAGGACCATACCTCAGTGTCTTTTTCTGGGTGCTTTTCAACCCACATTCTTGGGAGATGTGCATCAGACAAACCGATGTGGAGAGAAAATCCACTGTTGTCCAAGGAGCTGCCCTCCACAGTGCTAATCACAGCTTTGCAGTCAGTGTTCTGCAAGGAAAACAATCACACAACAGACTAACTAATGGGATAGTGGTGTATCAGGTTGCACTTACCTGTCAAGTAGTAAACCCTTGTGTAATTTACGGAACTCCATTAAGAATCAACCATGTAGAAATAAATTCCAAAATTATGAAATGTAGCTTTTAGATATATGAACATTATCATATCACTATCCTGAAATTCTAAGGTTGATTTACACAGTGAAATTTAAGTAAGTTTGAGACAGTTTTAACTCTGAATCCAATGATTATGGATCTGTGTGTTCAGTTAGATCTATCTGGATACGGCAGTAAGCACACAAGGTAATCAGAACCTGGAAAAATAAAATAGAACATTCAATAAAAATCTTACAGTTATACTTTATTTCTAAGTTATACGTTCATAAATATAAAACAACTCTTGAAAATACAGATGATAAGCCAGTGTGATGGTACATGCCTTATAATCCCAGCGACTCGGGAGGCAGAGGCAGGAGGACTGCAAGTTCCAGACCAGAAGCAGTCTGCGTAATTTAGCGAGACCCTGTCTCAAAAAGTAAAAAAATGGGCTGGGGTGCAGCTCAGTGGTACAGCCAAGGCCCTGGGTTCAACCCCCAGTACCGCAAAAAAAAAAAACAAAAAAAGAAAAAAAAAAAAAGAAAAAAAGAAAATATGGATGACAAACTTCAAAACAATGAAGATGACATGGTAGATTGTAGAATGGCCATAAGATATCTTTACTTCTGTACACTTACCCCTTTGTAATATGAATTGAAAGCTCCTCCCACCTGGAGGTGGTATCTATTTCTCCATGCTCTTACTGGCCAATGGGGTTGACCATGTGACTTACTTTGGCCAATGGGCAGATGCGAGGTGAGTAGGGGCTTGCAAAATGTGCAGTGGGGTGGTTCTGCCTTGTTGCTATTGGGACTCTTCCTCTACTATGTGGATGACTCTGAACCAACCCACTGCTTGTTGCAAGCCACAGCCAAGCTGATACAAAGCCAGTGGCTGTGTATAAGTGAGGTTGTCCTAGAACATCCTGTCCCAGCCAAGCCGCAGAACCATGAGAATAACATAAAGTGCTTAAAGCCACAAAGCTTTGGGACTATTTGTTATAGGACAAAGCTAAGTGATGTGGAGGACTTCTTGTTCAGAATGAATTAAAGCAAAATGTTAAGGCTTCTCACAATGAAAAGGAAGCAATTAAAAGAGTATGAGCCCATAAGGATATTGCAAACAGAAGTAAAAATGATTGCAGATGAGAAATGTCAACAAATTTTAGGGAGATGGAAAGTTTCTGGAGGTGGGGCAAGTGACTCAGTAAGCACAGATGAAACTGCTCCCAAAGTGGCTGTACTGGAGATGACCACCCACAGTGGGCACATTAGCCCTGGGCCACCAGGGGGGACAGCTCCCCCTGCAGGCACATGGTCTTAGAGAACAGGCTCCAGGTTCCTTCCACCCAACTAGCCAAGCACTGAGCCCAATTTATCTCCTGATCTCTCAATAAAGAAAAGTGAAGACTTATTATGCAAGCAAATTCAGCTGAATATAACCCAGGCTAGGTAACGCTACACATACGGAGCATTCCCTTAGGGTAATGATGTGTAAGCTGCCATCCTACAACATGAGCCCCTTGGTCACCCTCCTGATTCATCTTCCAACAGCCTAGAGCTGCTAGTGGACTTTCCTGTCAGTCTGAACACAGAGAGGGTTACCCACAAACACTGCATTTGAGGGAAAGCCTCTAGCATGAAATCTGAAGACAAGCAAACAAATAAAAAGCCAGAAGAAGAAGCCGGGCATGGTGGCGCACGCCTGTAATCCCAGCGGCTGGGGAGGCGGAGGCAGGAGGATGGCACGTTCAAGACTAGAGACAGTCAGTGTAACTTAGCGAGACCCTGTCTCAGAAAATAATAAAATCTACAAAATGGGCTGGGGGTGCAGCTCAGTGGTCCAGGCCCTGGGTTCAACCCCTAGTACTGCAAAAAAAAAAAAAAAAAAAAAAAAAAAAAAAAAAAAAAAAAAAAAAAAAAAAAAAAAAAAAAAAAAAAAAAAAAAAAAAAAAAAAAAAAAAAAAAAAAAAAAAAAAAAAAAAAAAAAAAAAAAAAAAAAAAAAAAAAAAAAAAAAAAAAAAAAAAAAAAAAAAAAAAAAAAAAA
>VMDO01034506.1:0-16926 GCA_007922755.1 Pedetes capensis
TTTTTCCTTTCTATTTTTCTTCCTTTCTTCTTTTAATCTCTTCCCTTTTTCTATTCTACTTCTCTTTCTCTTAAGCTATATATACGTCTTTGTTTTAATTATCTTACCCTTAAGTCTTAACCTTAATTTTAATTTGACAGTTATTTCTGTTAGCCTCTGTACTCTACCTCCCCTTTCCCCCTCTTCTGTCACCAGATCCCCCCCTTTCTCACCCCACAGAAGAGAAATAAAATCTATTGCCTCCTTAGCCCCTAGCCCCTTTGGAGATGGGCAGGTGGACTAAAGAGAGAACCACACAGACCAAAAAGCCAAGAATGTACACATCTTATAAGCTCTAATAAGCACCAGAGATTCAGCACCACACAACCTCAAAGGAATAACAGAGGGAGAAGTTCTACGCACTCAGAAGAGACAAATTCTATTTCCCAGACCATATTATGGGCAAAGAAAGTAAACCTACAAAAAACACAAAGGGGCAGGATAGATGTGAAGGCCCCACAGAGCAAAGCCCCCCCAAAATAACTCCAAGGACTCTCAATTCTTAGAGATCTCTGATTTAGAATTCAGAGTCATGGTTATAAACATGCTAAGAGAAAATAAAATGAATACTACAAGCACCCTTGCAATCCTTAAAAAGAAGGTATCTCACTTGGAGTCCGTTCTAACATCCCAGTTAGAAATGAAAAGGAAGAACCAAGCAAGTCTCACTGAAACACAAATGAAGTTAACTGAATTGAATTTGGCTAAAGAATCCTTTTCATCAAGACTGGATGAATCTGAGCTGTGGATTTCCGATTCCGAGGACACCATAAATGAACTTAAATACAAGCAGTCAGAAATGGAATCAATGATAAAGATATTTAAAAAAAGATTTCCAGGAGAACTCAGATAGAATGAAAAAACAAAACTTAAGAATTCAGGGCATCCCTGAAGGAGAAAAAAGATCCACTAGAAGTCTTCAAAATCTAGTATTTGATATCCTCATGGAAAATTTCCCAAAGATAGCACAGCAAATGGATATATACACCACTGAGACATTCAGGACTCCTTTGAAGGCTGACTTAAGTAGATCATCCTCAAGACACGTCATTGCTCGCATGCTGTCATTGGACACCCGGGAAGCTATCTTGCAAGCAGCAAGACAGAAACCCCTTATTACTTATAAAACAAAACCTATTAAAATTACTGCAGACTTCTCCGTATCAACATTGAAAGCTAGAAAGGAATGGACACAGGTGATTCAAATCCTAAAACAAAACAAAACAAAACAAAACAAAAAAAACAATCTTCAGCCTAGACTAATGTATCCAGCAAAATTATCTTTGATAATGGATGAAGAATATAAGACATTTAACAACATTGAAGCTTTTAAACGATATGCAACCACCAAACAAGCACTGGAGAGGATTGTAAATCAATTACCACATCCAGGAGAGTTAAGACAATGCTACAAAGGAACTCAAAGAACTGGTTAGCTGAGATGAGTGCAACGCAAGAAAGGACCAAAGCAAACATGATTCATAAATCAGCAACAGGTAATGATTGGATATATAACAATAAATAGTATGCAATTGTTGTTGTTAGGTGCCATCAAGTCGGTATCCAACTCATAGCGACCCTCATAGGGTTTTCATTGGCTGGCTGTTTCGGGATTGCCTTGGGAGTGGATTGCCAGGCCCTTCTCCCATTTCTGCGGTGCTGGGAATTGAACTCGGGACCTCAGAGACTGCAGCACAGCACTCTACCAAATGAGCTAAATCCCAGCCCATAGTACGCAATAATCTCCATTAATGTAAATGGTCTTAACTCACCAGTTAAGAGACAAAGGCTGGCTAATTGGTTGAAAAAACACAAACCATCAATATGCGGTATTCAAGAAACTCATCTAAGTCACAAAAACTGGAATAAACTGAGAGTTAAGGGCTGGAAAAATGTATACCTAGCGGGGGGGGTGGGGCAGGGAACAAAAGAAAGCAGGTGTTGCAATACTAATTTCAGAAAGATTAAATTTCATTCCAAAAGTAATTAGACGAGACAAAGGAGGTAATTACATTTTAATACAAGGAACAATCGATCAAGAATCAATAATGCTCCTTAATATTTATGCCCCAAACATAGGGGCACCTAGCTTTATAAGACAAACCTTATGGAATATAAAGAACTTTATTGGACCAGAATTAATAATAATGGGAGACATCAATACCCCACTTTTATCAAGAGAAAGGTCACCAATACAAAAAATCAACAGAGAAATGTCAAATTTAATCTCCACTGTAAACCAGTTGGATCTCACAGAAATATACAGAATATTTCATCCACACGATGAGGAATACACATTCATTTCAGCTCGACATGGTATGTTTTCAAGATAAATCTTATGCTAGTCCATAAGAACTCCCTCAACAAATACAAAAAAATAGAAATTATCCCCTGTTATCATAATGGGATTTAATTGGAACTCAAGAGCGTGAATAATTCCAGAAAATTTACAAACTCATGGAGACTGAATAATACACTGCTGAATGACCAAGGGATTGTTGATGAATTCATATTGGAATTTTAAAAATTCCTACAATTAAATGATGATGAAAACACATCATAGAAAACATGGGATACAGTAAAGGCAGTTTTAAGAGGAAAGTTTATAGCATTAAGTGCCTTCATCAATAAAATAAAGAAGAGCCAAATAAATGACCTAATGACATAGCCTAAGACACTAGAAATCCAACAAAAAACCAATCTGAAAAGGAACACACAAAAAGAAATTACAAAAATAAAGGAAGAAATATCTCAATTAGAATCCAAAGATTAGAATTCAAAAATTAATAAGACTAAGAGCTGGTTCTTTGAAAAGATTAATAAAATAGACACTCCTCTGGCTAACCTCATCAAAAAGAAAAAGGAAATATCCAAAATAGTACAGATTATGAAAGACAACGGATCCATAACTACCAACTCCAACGAAATACAGAAAATTGTCAGGGATTAATATGAGAGACTGTATTCCCAAAACTATGAAAATGCAGAAGAAATGAACAAATTTATTAACACGTGTGACCTACCAAAACTAACCCCAGAAAACATAACTGACCTAAACAAACCCATTACATATCCAGAAATAGAAAAGGTAATTAAAAGTCTCCCAACAAAGAAGAGCCCAGGTCCTGATGGATTCACAGTAGCATTTTACCAAGCTTTTAAAGAGGATATAATACCTGTCTTCCTCAAATTATTCCAAAAAATAGAAAAGGAGAGAACACTCCCAAATACATTCTATGAACCTACCATCACCCTGATACCCAAACCAGGGAAAGATTCACCTAAGATAGAGAATTATAGACCCACCTCCCTTATGAATCTAGATGCAAAAATATTTAATAAAATTCTGGCAAACACAATCCAGTAGCATATGAAAAAGATTATCCACCATGACCAAGTGGGATTTATACCACAGATGCATGGCTGGTTTAACATATGGAAATCAATTAATGTAATCCAACCTATCAAGAAACTGGGAAACAAAAACCACATGATCATCTCAATTGATGCTGAAAAGGACTTTGACAAAGTGCAACACCTTTTCACGATAAAAACACTGGAGAAGATAGGTATAAGAGGCAAATATTTTAAATTCAGAAAAGCCATTTATGACAAACCTACAGCCAACATTATATTAAATGGAGAAAACTGAAACCATTTCCTCTTAGATCTGGAACAAGACAAGGATGTCCTCTCTCTCCTATTCTATTCAACATTGTAATTGAAGTCCGGGCCAGGGCAATCAGAGAAGAGAAAGAAATCAAGGGATACAGATTGTCAAGGAAGAGGTCAAATTATCCTTATTTGCAGATGATATAATCTTATAACTGAAAGACTCCAAAACCTCAACCAGAAAACTTCTGGATCTAATTAACTCCTTCAGCAAAGTTGCAGGCTACAAAATTAACACACAAAAATCAATACCTTTTCTTTACACCAATTCCAAACAGGAAGAGAAGGAAATTTCAGGAAAAATACCATTCATGATAGCCCACCAGAAAATTAAATACCTTGGAATCAATCTAACCAAAGACCCTTTGATCTCTACACGGAAATTTTCAAAACATTAAAGAAAGAAATAGTAAAGAAAACTGAAAAATATACAGACCTCCCCTGCTCCTGGATAGGGAGAATTAATATAGTAAAAATGGCTATCCTACCAAAAGCAATCTATAGATTTAATGCAATACCCATTAAAATTCCACTGACTGACTTTACCAAAATAGAAAAAATGATCCGAAAATTCATATGGAACCACAAGAGACCATGTATAGCCAAAACACTCTTAAGCTGCAAATCTAATGCAGGTGTAATCAAAATCCCTGACTTCAAGCTATACTACGGGGCAGTGGTTGCAAAAACAGCTTGATACTGGCAAAAAATAGGCCCGAAGACATCTGGAATAGAAAAGAAGATCCAGTAATACCTCAAGACACCTATAGCCACCTCATTTTTGACAAAGGAGCAAAGCAAGTAAACTGGAAAAAGGACAGCCTTTTCAACAAATGGTGCTGGGAGACATGGTCATCCGCATGCAGAAATATGAAAGCTTACCCGCATCTCTCAATATACACAAGAGTTAACTCAAAATGGATAATAGATCTCAACATAAAACCAGAAACTTTAAAACTTATAGCAAGCAAGATAGGCAATACACTGCATCATATAGGCTTAGCAAAGTATTTCCTTAATAGGACTCCAATTGCTCAAGAAATTGCAACAAGAATAGATAAATGGGATTACATGAAATTAAAGAGCTTCTGCACAGCAAAAGAAAATTAACAGTCAAAGAAACCCTCTCAGAATGGGAAAAAATCTTCACATTTTATATATCAGATAAAGGTCTAATTCCTAGAATTTATAAAGAACTCAAGAAAAAACTCCCCAAAAAACAAATAACCCAATACACAAATGGGCAAAGGAACTGAGTAGACAGTTCTCAAATGAAGAGGTCCGTAAAGCCATGAAACACATGAAAAAATGCTCAATAACCCTAGCCATTAGGGAAATGCAAATTAAAACAACTCTGAGATTTCACCTTACACCAGTAAGAATGGCCAAGATCAATAAAACAAATAACAAATGCTGGCGAGGTTGCGGAGAAAATTTTACATTGTTGGTGGAGCTGTAAATTTGTCCTCTGTGGAAATCAATATGGAGGTATCTTAAAAAACTAAAAATAGATCTACCTTATGACCCAGCTATAACACTCTTGGGAATTTACCCAAAGGGAGATGGGTCTTCATACCACAGAGACACCTGCATCTCCATGTTCAATGCAGCAGTTTTTACAATAGCAGGGATATGGAACTAACCAAAGTGCCCTTCAACAGAAGAATGGATAAAAAACTTATGGTACATATATACAATGGAATACTACTCAGCCATCAAAAAAAAGAAAAAAGAAATAATGCCATTTGCAGAAAAATGGATGGAATTAGAGAAAATTATTTTAAGTGAACGAACACAAGCTCAGAAAGATAAACACCACATGTTCTCACTCATATGTGGGAGCTGAATCAAAATTTATAAGGAGGAAAAATCCTATTCAAAGTTTGGATCAAAATAAAAGGAAAAAAAACCTAAGAATGGTGTTATTATAGATGGTCTAGAAAATGCATGCAATTGTTCTGTCAAGATAAAAAAAAAGATAACTACAGGAAAAGTTTCTATCTTATATAGAACTGGAACCCAAGTACATATAGAAAAATATTACCAAGTAAAAGATAGAGAAGACTTAGATGGGGAGGGTGGGAGGGGGGAAAGCATACAAGAGGGCAAGGGGAACCTATATGAATAATGTACACCAAAATGCATATATGGAAATGTCACAATGAAAAGCATGTCAGAATGAATCACATTAAGGTGTACATTAGAAATTTCCAATAAAAAATATTGGCCAAGGACCAAAAGGTTCAAACATGGAGCAGTTTGAGTCCCAGGTACCACTGTACTTGTAAATAGATCTAACCAAGGAGGTTAAAGAGTTGCACACTGAAAACATTGCTGAAGGTATGATGGGGCCCTAGGGAGTAACTGCAGGAAATTCTGTGGAGCGAGTAAGGATGGGTCACCCACAAAAGCCCTGAGTCTAGAAGAAAGACTATCTCCATATGCATATTTCCTGGCTTTTGTTTCATATTTTCTATAAATGGTGACAGAATGAGCAAGGGAGAGACAGATTCGGAATTTCTCTCAATTAAGTATTTGTTCACATTTGAGACAGAGTTTTTAATGATCATTGGACAGGCAAAGGGTAAAAAGTATGATTTTTAATACTTTCCTTTGATCCTAAGTATTTGTACCATAAAGCATGAATATATTCTCAAACCTACAATCCTCCTGCCTCTGCTTCCTGAATCACTGGGATTATAGGCATATGCCCCTGTGACTGACAAAGTCATAAGTTCTGTGCAGTGGTTAGTATAAACTCAAATATTTGACTAGACATTTATAGACAATGAAACTGAGAAATTCAAGGCAAAACTATATTTTATTCAATTACCTAACCAATTGCAATAAAAATGTCTTTTCTTTTTAAAAACTCATGCCTGCAATATTTAAATTTCTCTGGTCCTTTTGCTAGGGTAGATAGACTTACACTAATAGCTTTAGAAGGCTGTACTGAACATATATAATATATTCAAAATGTATTCAAAAGGTTAGGATTGCAACCATGCATAGAATAATCATCCTCTCTGTGATCTGATTTTAGGAAAGCAGAAAAGTTCAGCTACCCAAAGGTACACCTATCATTTGTCTGCTGAGACTCTGAGGACTTTGAAGGAAGGAGAAAACAGATAGAAACACAAAAATTCAGCACCACAAATCATATATTATCAATTTAGCATACTTTGTCCTTAGATTAGCTTGCCTACCAGGATGGAAGGTCCAAAGGGAACAGTAGACTGAGTTATATATTCTGGCTTTGGGGTAGGACTAGTAGCAAAGGCTGAGTATATGGGGCTCTGCCAAGGAAAGTAGATCTAGATGAAATAATGGGACACCTTAGGAAACTGGATGATTGGTGGATGATACAAGCAAGTTGTGAGAACATTGATACCACACACACACACACACACACACACACACACACACACATATATATACATATATATATATATATATATATATATATATCACTTCTGTTCTATTAATACTTTTGTCCCAATACATGTCTATTATAACAAATACATATGGAGTCATTAAAATATAGAAATATAAAGGATGCTGGTACATTTCTATATCACCCAACACATTGTACTAATAAGTAAATATTCATTATATTTTTACCTGTCAAATTCAGACTCAGATTCGGATGATGTTCTGAATCTTCTTTCCAGTGAGCATGCTGGAAATCTCTGTAATTGTCCCTGAGATCTCTCTGAGTGACCATGAGATCTTTCTGAATGGCCACGAGGTTTTTCTGAGTGGCCACGAGATCTTTCTGATTGATCATGAGATCTTTCTGAGTGGCCACGAGATTTTTCTAAGTGGCCACGAGATCTTTCTGAGTGGTCACGAGATCTTTCTGTGTGGCCACGAGATCTTTCTATGTGGTCACGAGATCTTTCTGAGTGGCCACGAGACCTCTCTAAGTGGTCACGAGATCTTTCTGAGTGGCCACGAGATCTTTCTAAGTGGCCACGAGATCTTTCTGAGTGGTAATGAGATCTTTCTGAGTAGCCATGAAATTTTTCTCTGTAGCGATGAGATTTCTTGGATTGACCACGAGATCTCTTGGATTGGCTACGAGATCTCCCTGACTGGCCATGAGATTTCCCTAAGCGGCCTCGATTTCTTTCTGATGTGCCTTGATTTCCTTCTGATTGATGCTCTTTCTCCTCTGGTTGGTGTTGATTCTCTTCTGACTGGGTTTTATAATTGTCATTGCACTTCTCCTGCAAATGAACCCAATTATACAAAACAAATGAAACCTACATTCCATGATTTATTAAATCATAATGATATTTCCAAATTCCATTTCTACGGGAAACTGTTTCTTCACTCTGTCTACTTTTTATATATTAGTTTTCTGAATTTACTTTGAGACTAGCTCTGCTATCCCATGTTATTGGTACAAAGAAAATTATGCACATAAAACTTTAAAAAATAAAAATATAGAAAATAAATTGCTCTATGAACTTGAATATATTCCAAATTCACATTCTATCTACCATTTTCTAGATCCATGTTTTGCTAAAGAGACACCAGAATGTTTGACCTTATTGCTGAGGAGAGATAGAACACATTCGTGTTTTGTGGTACAAATACTTAGGATCAAAGGAAAGTATTAAAAATCATACTTTTTACTCTTTGCCTGCCCAATGATCATTAAAAACTATCTCTCAAATATAAATAAATAATTTTAGGGAGAAAAAGTGAGAGGAAAGAAATCTATAAAGTAAGCAGAAGGATTAATACTGTTCAAGTAAATTGATTTGGTAACTCAGCCTTTCTTTTATTTAATTTTTAAACCAAAAGGGAAATAGAGTAAATCAGCCAAGTAGAAATCATGAAAAGTTTGAAAAGTCTCTATGATGCTACATAAAACTGAGTGGATAAAGTCATATGGACTCTGCAGAGAAATCCAAGCTTTCCATAGTGTTACCTGGCAAACAAAACATGCCCTAGATTTGGCATTATGACTTTCTAGCATAACACTGCCAGAAGTTGAAAGCAACTGCTAAACAGCAGGGAAGGTACCAGCATAAACAATATTATACCTAGAAAAATTTGCTAAGATAAAATATGGAAAATTACTTGCTTTGCTAAAGCATAAAGCCTTAGCCACTCTCCAGCATTTCTACTGAAAAATCTAAATAAGTACTTTGGGTGGAATACACATGTACATCTTTCTAAGAGAGGGGTATTGGGAGTACAGGATGGTAGCAGGAAAGATAGGATGGAGTCTTATCGCCTTAAGACCCTTTCCAAAGAAGCTTGGGGTCATTTTGTAATTTTTTTGTTTTATTCTTGTTATTTCTGTTATTGTTGTTTGAGACAGGGTCTCGCTAAGTAACCTAGGATGGCCTCAAACTCATTATCTCCTGCCTCAGCCTCCTATGTGGTATAGCTTACAAGTGTGCACCACCATGTCCACCTTCATAAATGTTATATAAAAAGTATTTTCATGGCTGGGGCCCTGTAGTAGCTTGGTGGCCGAATGAGTGCTAACATGTGGGAGGCCCTGGGTTTAATCCCCAACATCCCCTGAAAAAGAAATATTTTCATGAAGTTGAGTACTACAGATTTCATACCTTTAGAAAATGAAATTATACATTTTTTCTTTCCTTATAAGCAAGCAGAAACTTTCTGTCAAAAAGAATTGTATTGAACAAATACAATTGTGTCCTACTGGTATTAATGTTATATCTTGCGGAGTACAAAACTAGCTTGTCAGAATTGCAAAGCAACTGCCAAGCATGATGGCACAGACCTTCCAGCACTCAGAGATTGAGGCAGGAGGATTCTGAGTTTGACGCCAGCCTGAGCTACACAGAAAGTTCCAGGCCAGCCTGAGTTACATAATGAGACTCTGTCTCAAAAATCAATACATAAATAAATCAGTAACCAAATTTGAAAGAAGGAAAAAATCCTATACAGAAATTGAAACACAATAAAATGCTAATGTAAACTAAGCAGAGAAGGGACAATTCAAGGAGCACAAAGAAGGAGGGAAGGATCTAACAAAAGGAAGCAATGATGGGAGAAGACAGAAGGGGGAGGAGGGACAAGGAGGAGGGAGGAATGAGAAAGAAAGCCCAACTTTAATAGTTCAGGAAACAATTATAATAATACCAACAATACCAAAGGATGGTAATAATGCAAGTGGGCTAGATTATTCATGTAATACTGCTGACAATGTAAAAAGATAGACCACTACAGAAAAAAGGGTGGGCTTAAATCATAACTGGGATGCAAGGGTACAAAGTAAAATATTCCCACAAAAAGACATGCAAGTAGAAGAGAGGTCATTTGTGGGGGGCTGGGAGAGGGGGGAGGAGGGGCACAAGAGAGTAAAGGGGAAGTTATCTGTGCAGTGTACAATGAAACACATATATGGAAATGTTACAATGAAATGCATGTCAGAATGAAACACAGTAAATTGTACATTAAAAATTTCCAATAAAAAGACATTTAAAAATTAATTAATTAATTAATCAGTAACCAAAATAATTGCAAAGCATCATTGAAAACTGTAAGTATTCAATTTCTTGTTAAGTGCTTAAATTCTCTCTCTTTCTCTCTCTCTGTCCCTCTCCCTCCTTCTTCCTTTCCAAATTTTTAAAATAGTCTTGCTATGTAACTAGTTTACCTATACAAATCTGGAAGTGAAGAACTGTACAACTATAGTCTGTCCTACCTGTTGTGTCCTGAACGCATTTCATATCCTATTTCATCTAACTCCCAGTTTCCACAACAGATTTACAAGGCTACTAAAACGTTTTTTGTATTATAACTTAAGATTACAGATTCTATATGAGGACAAAAGTGAGAATTATACAGGCTGACTGACAATCACTAATAATTTATTTTAGCATTTTATAAATTCAAAATTTCTCATGATTGAAAATAGCAAAAAATCAAATGTTTATTGACAGTTACATGGACAGGAAGATCAACTAAAATATTGAATATAAATTATGTTCAAAGCACTATGAAAGAATACTAATAAACAGTCAATAGAATTTAAAATGAGTAACATTAAGAAATATATTAAATTTAGGAACTTTTATATCATTAGGTTCTTAGTGTTTATTTACCTGGTTAGATGAAGGCTGCTGCTGTACAGGGCTATGTCCAGACCTGACTCTAGAAGTTTCCTTGTGCTGTTTTTTATCATGATATCTTTCCTTTTTGAGTTCTGTATATAATTTGAAAATTAATTATTTTATGTATCTTTAGTCAGTAATTCAATTTATCTTTCAAAAATACTATCTATGATTTTAGTTTTTTAAAGCTGTGCCCCATATTTGCAAAACTTTTGATATTTCATGACTTTGATAGCACCTGAAAGCCTCACTGAATTCTAAAAGTCTTTGCCATACTATTGCTATTTATATACAATACATCAAATTTGATTAAATATGCAAAAAAGTTTGGATACATCTGAAATTAATTGAAAGAATACTCCAATAGAAAAAGGAGAGATGAAGGGAAACTGTCTGCTTTTGTTAATTGTATGGATACTTGTTTCAATTATCTGTTTTGCTTTGGGTATAAAAGCTTAAGAAAAAAATGAAAATATGTAGATCTCCAAAAGGCTCAAAAAGATCAATTCTATGATTGTTTAGGAATGTGAGAATAGACCCTCTCATCGCTCTTAGCTGCTTTGTTTCTATAATAAACTTTCCTTTTTCGGAAGAAGGTGAACCACTGAAAAATTCAAACAAGCAAGATAGTGAAGCTAAACAGGGATCTGTCAGGGGCTTGGAATATTCACAAAGCGAAGATAGTTCCAACTGGCTGACTAGAACAGAGACCCTTAATTGTTGAAAATGCTTTTCTCCATCACATACAAAAAGAACCCTAAAAAATTCCACTAGAAAACTTTTGGAGCTAATTAGCTCCATCAGCAAAGTAGCAGGATACAAAATTAACACTCAAAAATCAGTAGACTTCCTTTACAGCAATAGCGAACAGGAAGAGAAGGAAATCAAAGCAACAATCCCATTCACGATAGCACACCGAACAATTAAATGTTTAGGAATCAATCTGACAAAAGACTCGAAAGACCTCTACAATACAAACTTCAAAACACTAAAGAAAGAAATCACAGAAGATACTGGAAGTTGGAAGAACTCTCTTCATGGATTAGTAGAATTAATACTATGAAAATTGCTATACTACCAAAAGCAATCTACAGATTCAATGCAATCCCCATCAAAATTCAAATGACATATTTCATAGAAATGGAAAAAACAATCCTAAAATTCCTATGGAAGCACAAAAGACTGTGTAGAGTAAAAAAAAAAATTGTTAAACAGCAAAAACAGTACGGGAGGCATCACGATACCTGACTTCAAACTATACTTCAGGGCCATATCGGCAAAAGCAGTTTTGTACTGGCACAAAAGCAGGCATGAAGATCAATGGAACAGATCAGAAGACCCAGATATACATGCACACAACTACAGGCACTTGATCTTTGACAAAGGGGCAATAAATTACACTGGAGAAAACATAGCCTTTTAAACAAATGATACTGGGAAAACTGGATATCCATATATAGAAGAATAAAAGTAAACTTTTAAATCTCATTCTTCATAGTAATCAGCTCAAATCGGATCACAGACCTCAATATAAAACCAGAAACCTTAAAACTAGTAGAAGAAAAGATAGAAAACACACTCCAACATGTTGTTGTTGTTGTTGTTGTTGTTGTTGTTGTTGTTGTTGTTAGATGCTGTCGAGTTGGGGTCCGACTCATAGTGACCCTACAGACAACAGACGAAACACTATTGTCAGTACTTCTCTGCTATTCCTACAGTTTTCAATGAGGGATTGATTTTTGGGAGTGGGCTGCCAGGTCCTTCTCCCAAGCCTACAGTATCTAGTGTTCCTAGGCGGGCTCCCATTCCAAGTACTAATCAGGCTTAGCTTCTGAGATCTGATGGGATTAGATGTCACAGTGCTACAGTTGCAGGCTGCTCCAACACATAGACATAGGCAAATACTTCCTTAACTAGACTCCACTAGCCCAGGAAACTGGACCAAGAATCGACAAATGGGATTACATAAAATTTAAAAGCTTCTGTACAGCAAAGGAAACAATTAATAAAGGGAGAGCCCATAGAATGGAAGAAAATTATTGCATCCTATACATTTGACAGAGAATTAATTTTTACAGCATACAAAGAGCACAATAAATTAAACACAAAAGTAACAAATAATCCAATAAATAAGCAGGCAGTAGAACTGAACATACCATTCTCAAAAGAAGAAATACAAATGGCCAATAAACACATGGAAAAATGCACACTATCCCTAACCACTAGGGAAATGCAAATCAAAACTACACTGAGATTCCATTTTACACTGGTGAGAACGGCCAAAATCAACAAAACAAATGACAACAAATGCTGGCAAGGATGTGGAGTAAAAGGAATCCTGTTACATGCTGGTGTCACTGTAAGTTAATACAGCCACAATGGAAAGCAATATGGAGATACCTTAGAAAACTAAAAATAGAACTACCATATAATTCAGCTGTACTACTTCTAGGAATATATCCAAAGGAAGATAAGTCATCATACTACAGAGACATTTGCACTTCCATATTTAATGTGGCACTCTTACAACTGCAAGGGTATGGAATCAACCCAGATTTCTATCAGTAGAGGATTGGGCTGGGCCCAGTGGCATGTGCCTGTAATCTCAGTGGCTTGGGAGGCTGATGCAGGAGGATCACAAGTTCGAGACCAGAGGCAGTCTTCATAACTTAATGAGACCCTGTCTCAAAATGTTAAAAAAAAATGGGCTAGGGGTGCAGCTCAGTGGTCCAGCACTTGCAGAGCTTGCAAGTGCAAGGCCCTGGGTTCAACTCCCAGTACCGAAAAAATTTAAAAAAAAACCCAGAGGATTGGATTAAATAATTGTATATTTACACTATGGAATATTATTCAGTAGTCAAGAAGAATTGAAATTATGTCATTTGCAGCAAAATGGATGAAACTGGAGAGCATTTAATACTAAATAGCCCAGGCTCTAAAGGCGAAATATTGCATGTTGTTGCTCATATATGGGAGTTAAATCGACTTTAAAGGGAAAAATTATACATATATGCATATATGCATACATAGATAAATGTACAATTACATAAGAATGGAAAATACATGTTGAACCAATATGAGTGGGGAGTAGACTATGCAGGGGAATGTTTGATGGGGAAGGAGAAGCAGAGAGAGAACAGCATAGAGGGGCTAAGAGGGAGAGGGAAAAATGCAAAAAATATGGGGTACAATTCTATGAAAATACAAAGAAGGAAAAAAAATGCCGGGGTATAATCCATACTGGCACACATTGTCATTTCGTGTGAATCAAAATTCTTACTTTTCTTTCTTTCTCTCCTTTTCTTTCTTTTCTGTTTATTTTTTTCTGTAAAATGTTTAAGGAAATGGAAGCATTAGAAATACTGATTTGATAATTGCATAACAAATTTGTTAACTGATGTATTACTCTTTATCCCCCCAACATGTATAAATAAAATAAAAAATAAGGCAAGATAGTACTTCTTTCCTATGGCAATCTGTAGCACATTCATATTAAAGTATGTTCAGTGTACCAACCAAGGTGGTTAGGGCTACAGAAGACATTATTCATATCCTACACCACTCTCTTTGCCCAATGACATTCCTTTTTACAAAATGTGAATGCCATGGAACCCAGATTATTAACCATGCTCTTAACCATCTTATGTTGCCTGTAAAAGTGGAATGGGACCAACCAGTCAGGTACAAAATATTTCTTAGTTCATATGGTTACTTACCTCATACTGCCCTCCCTTTGGCAAGTAACTCACATCAATTAATTTTTTTTCTGGGCATTTGATACAGCATAAGTTCTTACCAACTCTTTATGAGTCCATGTCCAAGAAAAACGAAGCTAGCAAAATAATACAACTTTAGAACATTACAAATACAGCCGGGCGTGGTGGCGCACGCCTGTAATCCCAGCGGCTCGGGAGGCGGAGGCGGGAGGATCGCAAGTTTGACACCAGAGGCAGTCTGCGTAATTTAGCGAGACCCTGTCTCAAAAAGTAAAAAATATGGGCTGAGGTGCAGCTCAGTGGTCCAGCACTTGCAGAGCATGCAGGCGCGAGGCCGTGGGTTCAACCCCCAGTACCGAAAAAAAAAAAAAAAAAAACATTACAAATACTTGAATTTGCTTACCTTGTTACTCAGATATTTCAGAGTCCTTACCATGTGTAATTTCTAGTATACTTTACCTCTGTGCTGGTGATGCCTATCATCATTTGATCCCTCACTTGAAGATGAGTTGTTTTGCTTATGGTTCTGCTTATCCTTCTGTTCTTCATCACCGGGGGCTTCTATTTGTCTAAGGATTATAATGTCATCTGTATTAAGAAATACAGAAAAATTGAAAAAAATGGAAAAAGCCAAATAGCAATAATGTATCTTAAGTAAATAATCTGTACTCCACTTCATTGTATTTCAGAACATTTAAAAAATGAGAGCCTTGAAAATTGATAATACTATAATAATAATGAATGTGGAGCCAGATGCGAAGGTACACACTTGTAATCCCAGAGACTCAGGAGGCTGAGGCAGGAGGATCGCAGATTTGAGGCCAGAGGCAGCTTGCACACATTAGCAAGACCCTGTCTCAAAATAATAATTAATAAAGGGGGCGGGGCTGAGTATATGGCTTAGTAGTAGAGTGCTTACCTAGTGCAAGCCTCTGGGTTCAATCTCCAGTACTACAAATTAACAATAATAATAAAAATATAGATAGTAATAACATAATGAATGTGGAAAACCATAAAACTACTAAACAATACAGAGACTTTAGGGTTAGTTTCTTGAAAAAATAAGGAAAAATTCCTCTCAGGCAGATTTATGGTTAAGTTTATTTACAAACAAAAAAACAAAAGTTTTTAAGGTTATAATAGCTCAAAGGAGAAATCTTCTAAATAAATAATTTTACTAAATGTTATTTCAGATTCAGAGAAATATAGAGCAGTAATGTCATCTTCAAGTAAAGAGAAATGCTAAATAGCTAGTAGTATGTATTTTCTTAAATAGTAATAAAGTAGACAAAAAGGAAATAAGAAGATTAAGAAAGTTGTAATGGAAGTTCAGAGGAGATACCAGAGAGGTGAGGAACACGTATTATTGTAATGGAAGGAAGCAATCAGACTTTACTTTGTAGTCCATCATGTTCTTTTGTACTCAGGGAGAGAGTATTTATATGGCATGACTTGAAGGATGAGAGACAGGTACAACCTGTCTAAAATATCACTCCTATTATCTGGAATGGAAAAGTCTTCAGGTGAAATTTTATATCAGTGAATAAAAGCTTAGTTATGTCAAGGCATCTTTAGAAATAAACACAAATGGGGCATTTGGGAGGAGCTAGAGATACTAGAAGAAAGAGGAGGAACTGAGAAAGGTATGAAAGAACAGTTTGGTGGCAAAGATTTGTTTGGATTAATACTAGTCCTGCCTCAGGTCTCCAAATACCTGATTCTGATTTTCTTTGAAATGGCTTATAGTTGCAAAGGTGAAAATCAAGTTAAAGCTAGCAAAAAATTGAGTACCATTTCTTTTCTTTTCTTTTTTCAAGGAAAGTTTTTTTTTTTTGAGAAATTTAATAGTGGGGTATATTAAAAACAATTACTTAAGAGAAAAAATCTAATCTACAATATAAAAGAAGTTACTACTTTTTGGGCCATCATAGAACATAGAGAATATACTTGTAGAGGTCAAAAACTTATGCATTTCATAACTGAACGTTTGGTACAAAATTATCTATACATTTGCAATTTGTGGTTTTTGACAATGAGGTCTGTAGGACAAGTTAGCAAGTCTTTCGACCCTGAGCTGATTGAGTACCATTTCTTGACAATCCCTTTGTAAGCATTGGTTCCATCTGCATATCCACAGTCATTGGTTTTAATACCTCCTAAAGACATAATCTTTAACTTTCTGTTGTTTATATTTCTTACACATCCCCTTTTCTTCATAATTCTTCCTTTGTTCTGTTTCCTCCATGTTTTGGATTTAAAATCTGGAGAGGACTGGGGATGTAGCTCAGTGGTAGAATTGCTTGCCTAGCTTGTGTGAGGCCTTGAGTTCAATCCCCAGCAGTATCACACACACACAAAAATCTGTAGTAGCTAAGTAGTAGTAAAATTTAAAGTTA
>VMDO01034507.1:0-16928 GCA_007922755.1 Pedetes capensis
CTATGAACATCAGAGATGCACTGACAATAGTGTTTCCCCTGTTGTATAGAGGGTCGCTATGAGTCGGATACTGACTTGATGGCACCTAACAACAACAACAAAGTGTCCTTTACCATGTATGTTTATTTTTGTTCTCTAATTGCTGTCATGTTGTTGTAAGAATTGATGCTTTTGAATTGTGGTGCTGGAAATGTCTATTGAATATACCATGGACTGCCAAAAGAACCAACAAATCTGTCTTAGAAGAAGTGCAACCAGAGTGCTCCTTGGAAGCAAGAATGGCCAAACTGCGTCTTACATATTTCGGACATGTAGTCAGGAGAGATCAATCCCTGGAGAAGGACATCATGTCTGGGAGAGTGGCAGGTCGATGCAAAAGAGGAAAACCCTCCACCAGATGGATTGACACAGTGTCTGCAACAATGGGCTTAAACATAAATAAGATCGTTTGCCTGGCACAGAATCGGGAAATGTTTCGATCTGCTGTACATAGGGTCGCTATGAGTAGGACTCGACTCGACAGCACATAACAACAACAACAACAAAATTGCTGTCATGGCTTTCAAAATTCAATCTGATCCATAAGTGGTTTTCGTGAGCTATTGTGTGATAAGAGCCAGCAGAATTTGATTTTGCTAGGCAAGAATATTCTCTTGGGTGAAAATATGTAAAATGTTTCAAATACCTTGGACTCCCTTGCAGATGGAATGTCTTAGTCCATTTTCTGTTGCTATAACAAACTACCCAACACTAGCTATTTATGAAGCATAGAAGTTTTTCGGCTCATAGTCTGGAGACTGGGACATCTAAGAGCGTGACATTGGCATCTTGTCAGCATCTGTGAGAGCTTTCATGCTGCATCATGACATGGTGGAGAGCATCACAGAATGAGCGAGAGCCAGCTTATGAGCTCAGGTCTCTCTTCCTCCGCTTATAAAGCCATTAATGCCATCAAAAAGGCTCCACTCTATGGCCTCATCTAGTTCCAGTTACCTCCCAAAGACCCAACCTCCAATAGTAAGGACAGATGAATTTGGAGATAAGTTTCCAACACATGAAATTTGAAGGGACGCTGTTCTGGAAAAACCTTATCCCAGTGTATAAAAACCTTCCATACAATGCCATGAGACTGAAAAAAAGAGACAGACAGATGCAGGATTGCACCTGGTACAACTTATTAGAGTACTTACATATGGAAGTGTGTCTTTGGCAGTAGCAAGACAGGTGGACCCCCGTAATTTGGGTCAGAAAGAGGGGGCTTATATACTGGTCAGGGAAAAAGTGACTTCATCCTAGCCAAAACAGACCAGGTTTATCTCAAACTAATATCAAAGATGTCAGGCTCATTCCTGACAATACTGGTGCCAGAACCCAGGTTGTAAATCTCCACATACCATTCTAGTGGTTTAGTGTATTTACAGTTGCTGAAAAACTATGTAAGGAAAAAAGATCAGGGTTACTCAAGGCGATCATGGTGGTTACAATTCAAGATGGCTGCCGTAAGGTCAAGCTGGATCCCCATGTTGTTGTTAGGTGTCATCCAGTCAGGTCTGACTCATAGTGACCCTCAGAGGGTTTTCAACTGCTGATTGTTTTAGGATGGCTTCAGGAGTGGATTGCCATGCCCTTTTCCCAGTTTTGCAGTGCTGGGGATCAAACTCCGGTCCACAGACAGTAAGGAGCAGCAACCTATCAACTGTGCTAAGCCTCAGCCCATAGACGCATCAAAACCATAGCAGGGAAACAAAAGGCAACTTCATTTTCCTAGTATGTGTGGCGTTAGCAATGAGGTCCTCCCTGGGTACACTCTCCAGAAGCCAAGCTGTGTTCCTAGGATTGAGTCTATGCTGTAGTATGCCCCTTCTCTCCAGAAGCACTCCATCTAATCCATCAGACACTCCCAGCTCCTGGGCTGGCTCAACCTGCACCTTATACCAATCCCAGCTAGGTGCTATTTACCTCTTCTTCCTCTCCTTCATCCTTCTCCCTCACCTTTTTAATAGATTGTTGTTGTTGTTAGGTGCCGTCAAGTCGAGTCCAACTCATAGCGACCCTATGTACAGCAGATCGAAACACTTCCCGATTCTGTGCCAGGCAAATGATCTTATTTATGTTTAAGCCCATTGTTGCAGACACTGTGTCAATCCATCTGGTGGAGGGTTTTCCTCTTTTGCGTTGACCTGCCACTCATTTTAATAGATATAGACTCTTAAAGTGCCTGATTGATCTAATTTTTCTTAATTTGCAGAAACTAGTTCTAATTGTTTCCAATAGCTGGTACCTTACAAGTAAAACCCAGTAGTCCTATGGTGCTCTATGAACTATTAAAAATATAAAACCCCAGCACAATATTGAATAAGTCATCAGAAATGGGGACGTTGCAGGGGTGAGGGGTAAAGACTTTGAGATCTCTGAACATATTACCATAACATTCTTTGGTGAAGCAAATGTTGACCCTTTTTTCATAGATTAAAAGAAAAAAAACTAATCTGTTCATCATTTTTGGTATTCTCTAGAATAGTCCAAATAGAAAACAGTGAATGGTTATACCAAAGTACCAAAAATGTATACATATTCTAAGAGATGTTATCTATGTATTACTTTTCAAGTTTGAATTGAATTATGGTAGCAATGTGTACTATGACATTTGCTCAAAAGATAGCATTAAATAAAATGAATACTAGCGCCACTACGCCATAGGCAGGACAGTCAAAGAAAATGGGACAAGACCATTTTGAAGGGATATTTGAAACTTGAGAACATTCTGCAAGTCCAGTGACAATGGAAGTGTGGGTATGCAACAGAACTTGCAACATGCCTAACTATTGCACACATTCGTGATAAGTTTGAGACACATGGTACCACATGTGATGAACAGAGGGGAGGATCCCAGAGGCTTCCCGCGGCAGCAATTCCTGCTGCTTCTGCTATGGTAACCACTTTGAACACCTCTTGTAATTGCTAAAGTCAAACATGACTTGTGTTCATCTTTTGTTATCAGTATGTATTGAGTATTACAATTTTAATACATGTTTTTTCCTTTCTTAAAAGGCATATATATTTGGGGGGGCACCCTTTGTATATTCTCACCATTTAAGAAAATTTAAATGACCAATATTTTATGACTGAAAGGCCAAAATTTAGTCATCTGAAAAAAATGTCCGCACATCAAATAGCCATTTCTAGTGACAATCAGATAACCTGAGTGTTACTGTATTTAACTAATAAAATGCAAATGTGTCATTGTTTCCCTGGAGTCATTATAAGTTCTTGTTATTCACGCCTTTCAGAAAATTAAAAAATGTATGAAACTCCATAATACATAATTAATATTTTAAGACATTTTCTCATTCTGCTGTTTTTCCTTTGCCAAGTGTGAAACTGACTTAGTCATGTTACAAAAAGATGTTGGTGTATCTTTTCACTCTTTGTGTTGGAAAGTGCTTCTTAGTGCCTTGACAATGGCTATAATTATATTTGTTTATTTAAAACAAAGTTGAAACTGCTAGGCTGTATAAATAATTGCTGCCAGCGGTTAGAGAAGATTGCTTGATGATATCCATTATATGCAAACCTAATGATAGAAAACAAATGAATCAGCTGGTTTTTAACTATTTTGGGGAGGACTTTTGGAAGCACCTATCACAAAGAACTTTTGTGAGAATTAAATTTACTTTATTTTTTTTTTTTTAACAAATACTTAGTGTTTACCATGTACTAGTAATTACCATGATCCTAAGGTTACATATTACATTATTGTTGTTGTATGCCGTAGAGTCAGTTCTGACTCATAGCTACCCTCATAAGGTTTTCAGTGGCTGAATGTTTCAGGATTGTTTTCAGGAGTAGACTGCCACATCCTTCTCCCATTTTTGCAGTGCTGGGGATTGAACCCAGGGTCCTCAGAAAGTGCCGAGCAGCGCTCTACCAACTGAGCTGAACCCCAACCCTGCATATTATGTAGGTCAACTAATTTCATTCTTACAACACACACTTTGATGTTAGTTCAGTATCCTCATTTTATGAATGAAGAAATACAGACACACTATGCTCACTGCCTCAAACACGGAAGAGGTACATGGGATGCGACACATATTTGGAACTTAACAAATTCAAGAGACCACTTACTCCCAGGTCACATTGACCACCCAAGTGGAAAAGTGGCTGAATGCAACTTGAACACTTGTAAGCCTGGAATAAATATGGGATAGTTCTGATTTACAATGACTTTAGACCCCAGATAGAATATGGTGTGCATACAAATCAGCCTTTTTGTTATTTCTCACTCAAAAGAAACAGACGTTTGAAAAAGATAGCTGGTGAGTGAACAGACAGATCCCTGATACTGTGATGTGTGGATGGGGTGAAACAAGGACATTAGTTCACAAATCTCAGTAGCTCTCTAAATATACTTAATGGGAGAAATCTAGACGAAAATACTGACTATTGAGAATATTTGAATTTTTCACACTGTTTTTAAATTCAATCTACTGAAGGAATTTTCTGAGAAACAGCTATTACTGGATGTCTTTGTCCATGTGGGGTCTTCTATTGAGTGGCTCTGTGGTAATTAACCATCTGCCTCCCAATAGTGCTGTGCCTGCAGAATTTCTGATCGCAGTCCAAATTGCAGAGAACATTTAATGACAGCATTTGAAACTAATCAACCAACAAATCTGTGGTTACATCCGAGTATACAAACACATGGTGGATCTGCTACCTATAAGGAGTTTGGCTAAAGGCACTGAAGAAAGATACAAAGACATAGAAGACACGAGGACCTTCCAGAAGCTTGCAGTCTGAGAGCCAAGATGCGGCAAAGGCATAGTCAAAGACAACCAATGAAATGAGGAGAAAGTAGAGTTGCAGGGGCAGGATATCGTCAGCGGTGGCTTAGAGAGTACAGAGAGGAGCAAGCCCACAGTGGACTGGGCTGCTCTGGGCAGGACGGGGCAGGACTGGGCAGGAGAAGTGGCCCGTGGCCGGCTCCTGGGACTTACGCTGTATCACACAAGAGGCAAAGGATTTGGCTCAGTGAGGAAGGCAGAGGGCAGCCCGGGCAGCCCAGGCTGGTGTGTTCATTATCGCTCCAACGCACATTGCTATGAGCCCCTTGGTGTGATTTCTGTTTCTTCCCTTTAAGCAGAATAATCCTGATGTAAATTTTGCTGCCTGTCATGTGCTGCTCTTTGCTGCGTTTCGGGGCCGAGTTTCTCTTTGTGCGTGCCATCCACCTCCTAAGTGGCTGTGTTTATTCTTCTCTCGCGTTCCCTTTATGTCTCAGGAATAACAAAATTAGAGCAACAGATCGGACACGTTTGAGGTTCCCTGGTGAACCTTTGGAGCTGACTGTTGCACAGGCATCAGCCCTTTCTCTTTCCTCCTTTCTCCTTTCCTCACAGGGCCTCGAAACAAAACGTTCATGGGTAATGGGCAGGTGCAAAGCAGCTTTTCCTCTCTAAAGAAACGATGCCCGAAAGAGCTCCAACGAGGGTGTTGATGTGTGTGTCATCGTACACATTAGGCTCGTTGGGGCTTGAGGAGGGATCTGTGTTTTCTTTAGTACTCTGTCAGATATGGGCATATCAGAAATACAACAGGCTGGATTGGGGGAGTGTGCTGCATAGTCGGGCCTCATCCCCATGACCCAGTGGGTAATAAGAGGAAGCCAAGACCCATAGGAAGATGGACTGACCTACCCATAGGATCCAAAAGTCCAGTATGTGGTCTCAGACAGGCCCTTCAGTAATCAGAGGGGCCCAGCTGGGCAGTGGATGTGTCAGCCAGAGGCTCCAGGTAATGGGAATCTCATAGGCAGGTCCCACAGCACAGTGCAGCAAGATGAATCCATCCTATACCCCAGGACTGGGCGTGTGAAAAGTGGGATTCAGAGACCTGGGGACAAAGAGGCTGGCAAGAGAAAAGGACTCCATCAGTGACCCCAGGCGTGGGCCTGTGTTCAAGGTCAAGCTGCAAGTTGGAAAGCTGCCCAAACAAAATGCAAGATGCAAACAGTGGGGAGGAGTCATTGTGCCTAAGGAAGCCAAGGATGAGCCGGAGGCACCCCACACAGGGAATCCCGAGCAGTGTGAGGAACTCCCTAACTTCCTGATAGATCAAGGGCACCCGCTGGCTCGGAACTGACTTCAGAACAGCGGTGTGGGAGATGTCCAAGGCGGAACCTCACAGACCTTGGGTCAACTGGCAGGGGCCAACTTCAGTTCTCAACTAGTCCATACGTCCTTGAATGTTGTTTGTTTCTTCTTCTTCTAAGTGATCCTAAATGATAAATTTTTACAACATCTATATGCCCATGTAGCCAGCACCCGGGTCAAAACATAGAACATTCTACCTCTGGGAATCTTCCTTATTCCCCTTCCCCTTAGTAAATATTCCCCTTATTCCCCTTAGTAAATACCATTCTGACTTCTATCATCCTACATTGGTTTGATCTGGTTTTGAACTTTATGTAAGTAGACTCATATAATATCTTAGTATTTAACATCTATCTTCTTTTGCTCCATATCATGTCCATAGGACACTTCCACATTGCTGTGTGCTGCTATAATTTGTTCATTTTTCACTTATTGATGTTGTTAGCCGCTGTGGAGTCAGATCCGACTCACAGCAACCCTATATACAACAGAATGAAACACCCCCTGACGCTGTGCCATGCCCCGCAGTATGTCAGTGCTTCTCTGCTATTTATAGAGATATCCATGGCTGATTATTTTGGGACTGGGCTGCCACGTCCTTCTCCTAATCATTTTCATGGCAGTATAGTATTCTATGTGTAATTCTACTAAGATTTCTTGTTTTCAATGGATATCGGGTTGTTTCCAGATGTGGGCTCTTTAGAGGAAAGCATCTTGGAACCTTCTTGTGGCGGTCTTTAGGTGGACATAAGCAAAGCACTCATTTCCAGATGTGGGCTGCTGCATCGTAGGGTATAATCATATAGCTTTAGTCCCTTGAATACTTTTAAGAAAATTTCCCCATCCATCAGTTTAGGAAAGAGATGAGAAACTAGTAAGGCTAACCTCCAAAGAATGTTTGAAGTCTTCACAACCTTACACTAACCTGTAGGCTGAAGTATTCTGTCACTACTACATTATATCCCACAAGACAATAAGCACTTCAAGAAGGCAGCTCCTGGGCTCAGAGTGACACTGGTCACAACAGAGAGATGATGGGGGCACAAATGAACAAATGAAATGCAGCAACATAGTCTGGGGCTCCAAGTGTGTAGCCCTGCCCTGTGAGGCACCATAGAGGTCATGGGAAAAGGAGACCCCAGGACCCACTGGCCTGGTCCTATGGCTCAGTAACTGTGGAGAGAGAGGCTGACTGCCTCACTCAACCTGGACAGCTCCCTCCTCCTCCCACAGCCTGCCAGACCAGGGGCCAGCTGCCCCACCCCCACCATAAGCTTTACAGGGAATCCCAAGCCAAGTGCACTGGCACAGGGATAGGCACCTTGAAGTAAAGCCACCTTGGATGAAGGAACAGAGGGTCCCACGCCGGGTGCATGTTCCTGTAACCTTCCTGGGCCCACACTGTTGGCTGCTTCTGTGCACAGGACCTGAGGTCCACAGGGCAGAGCCAATGCACTGGCCTTCAGCTAGATCAGTTTTCCACCTTATGGGCACAGTCATAGTAGGTGCTTCTTCATGCTAAAGGACCTTTCTCTTGTTTTTACATCATGAAGATCGAAAGGGAATTTGGAAATTTTAACCCGTGTTTACCCCCATGGACGAGAAACTGCAAACTGGCAGCTATATGTTGTTGTTGCTGTTAGGTGCCTTCTAGTCAGTGTCTGACTCATAGTGACTCTACATACAACAGGTGAAACACTATTGTTCCTGCTTCTCTGCTATTCATAGGGTTTTCAATGGCTGATTGTTTTTTGGGAGTGGGTTGCCAGGTCCTTCTCCCAAGCCTGGTGTTCCCAGGCAGTCTCCTATCCAAGTACTAACCAGGCCTGACCCTGCTGAGCTTCTAAGACCTGACGGGATCGGAAACCACAGTGGTATGGCTGCAGGCTGCAGCTATGTAGTTACAGATAAAAAAAACTAGAAGACTGAAGCATGATACACACATGTAAAGAAATGTCACAGGGAAACCCATTCATATGAACACTTAATATGTAGCAATAATGACTTTTAGCAAAACAGACTAGTGCCCAGGGACGCTGTCCCTCTGAGGAATGCCCTGGCCACCACGCGCAGCCTCTCTCACACCTCTGCTCTGTGTTAGACATCCGAAAGGCTTTGGTCACAATGAAAGGAACAACAAGTCTCCACCCAGCACCTCACAACTTCCCTGTGCTGCATGTTCTGCCATTACCTCCGTCCTGCAAAAGGGTAAACTGAGTGTTAGTGAAGTAGAGGGATTGGCCCCAAATCACACAGCTAGTGGAGGCTGAGCTGGGAAGTGACTCCAGGCCATTCCACATCATCCTGCCCCCCAACAAAGATAAGATGACACCCACTTTCCTGAGCAGGTCCTTGGATCTCACCACACCCAGAGATGGGAACAGACGAGGATGAAACTCGAACTGATCATTTCTGTCATTTCTGTCACTGTGCCTGCACCAGCTGAGAGGTATAGGGGGAAAGAGGAGCCGCCTCCTTCCCCAGGTCCTTCTGAATCATTCATGGGTTCCTGTCTCCTGACCTGTTACTACTGATAAACCGGAAGCAGTGCTCCTGTGGGCATGAAGGGAGACACAGCCTCTTGGGCTCACAGAACCCATGGAAGGGTGCATTTGAGGAGAGGGAGCCGGGAATTCTGGGAACGCCTCATGCTGGTCTCCCCACACCTCAGCCTTGCCCCCCAGGGTACCAGTCTCCCCACAGGGAACCTGTGTGGTGAGGCCTGAGGCTGCGTCAGGAATTCCGGGTGGGGGGAGGCCTGTTTCAATGAACCGGAAGGAAGGCGCTTCAAAGGGACTCTCCAAATTACCTCCGTGTCCAACGGCTCCTGGGTCTAATTTCCTGTAAATGAATTATGACTCCAAGACTTGACCTTTCCTGAGGGAAGAAAAGAAATTACAGGGGACTTCAGATAGGCTTTCTGCTCAGATGAAGGGAGGAGGGAAGACAAAGAGGAGGAAGAAGGAAACAATGTTGGCGGGACCAGTGCAGAGTCGGGGCCTCTGTGTGAATCAGAAGGTCCCCCTTTTCTCCCTGGACATGGCCCCCAGGCATAAATTTGGGCAAGTGATCTGGATTTCAGCCATTCTCCCTTCCTTTGCTGCCTGTCTTGTAGAGTGCACAGTCTGCATAGCTGTCCATGGCAGCCCTGGATGTCAACTTTCCTTCCTTCCTCTCTCATTGTGTGAGCTCAAGCATTGCAAAAATTAAAAAATGCACCTGGGGTGTGGGGAACGAGATCATATTTGTTTTGGTCAACCCTTGAGGAGAACAGGAATAAGAAGAAAGATAGTCACTGAAAGGGCATCCTTCCTGGACTGGCCATGAAACATTAAACATGCATCTCTAGAAAGGGCAGCAGGTTGGTTCTTTACTAATTCATGACTTAGAGTGCATCAAGGGATAAGGGTTAGTGAAGGAATACAGGGCAAATAAGAGTCTGGGGCTGGAGGAAGCTAATAGAGAAAACTCAGCTTACTCCCCAAATGCTACATGCAGTTTGAGCTCGTCCAGGGAAGTATCAATACTCCAGCAGGACCCTGGAGTCATGGCTCCTTTCTCTTCTTTTTCTAATCAAACACTGTCATGCCATGCAATGACACTGCAGTTGTCTTTCAGAAAGAGCTTAAACCATATGGACATCATCCTGTAACTCCAGGTAGCCTGTAGTATAAGTAGGCCCACTTAGAAGAAGTATTAGAAATCCATTCTACAAGGGTTAACCTGGGCCTTGAAACATTGTCTATACAAAAATGCAAGAAAAATTTGATAGTAGACTTGGAACACTTCCCTGGAAAATGAGAAATGTGACTACAAAGTAATAAGATAATCTGTGCATCCAGTGCCTGAAATCACATTTTTGTTACATCTAATGATATCACTTTCCTTGAAAAGTCACCGGACATTTCTTGTGAAAAACCTAAAAGGAGCGTGCTCTTTTTAGCCACAGTAAATCGTGGATGATCCTGTCCTGTGGCTATTGGTAGGCGACCTGAGTACCTTGACACACAGCCCACTCCATAGGGCTGCTTGAGCATCCTCATGACATGGCTACCCTCTTCCCCCACAGGGAATAAGCCAAGAGAGAGCATGGCACAAGCCATTATGTCTTCTGTTCCCTAGTTTCAAAAGGAACATCATCGCTTCTATAAGATGTCCTATTGGCTACCCACCGTATCCCTGTTCATGTTCACGGGCCACCCAGGGCATGGATACTGGTAGGCAAATCCACACAGAGCTGTCTGAGAGGCTGACTGCCACAACTTCCATGGCCAGATCTGATGAATGCCTCTCTGCCTGTTCTTCTGTCACTCAGGAGTGAGAGATATGCCACTCTCCCAGTCCTGTTCCTCCCTCCAGACTCTCCCTTCTCCTGCTCACATGGCCTTTCCTCTTCTGTCCCCTGTTTCCGTCATGCTATTTCCAAGATGGGCCTTTCCCATGGGTGTATTCCTGTGTACAGGTATGCAGTGGTGATGCTTGACCTCTGTGTTTATCCTCAGGATCTCTCAGAAGTTCCAGGCCTCTGTGAACCCTTCCTTGCTTGACTAGGAAGCATTTCACCCCGCCTAGAGGAGAAAGACCAAGCTTACCACCTTTGTCATGTCCAAATAACACATGTCCCTTCCTCTGACTATAAGACAAGGGTGAGAAAACAAAGATCATAGCTGTCCCTTATATTTTGAGTGCTATCTGGGCTCAGGTCCCACATCCCAGAGTAATCATCACTATTACTCCCTTTAACTCTCTAAAGTGTCCTATTTGGGACAATAAAGTAGATAGTGATCCTATAGCCCTTTTGTAAAGCCTGCAGCTGTAGCCCTGTGGCATCTGATCCCATCAGATCTGGGAAGCTAAGCAGGGTCAGGCCTGGTTCGTACTTGGATGGGAGACCGCCTGGGAACACCAGGTGCTACAGGCTTGGAAGATAGACCCAGCAACCCACTCCCAAAAATCAATCCATCATTGAAAACCCTATGAACAGCAGAGAAGCACTGACAATAGTGTTTCGCCTATTGTAGGGTCACCATGAGTCGGATACCAACTCTACTACGGCATCTAACAACAACAACCTAGCCCTTTTGTAGTTCTGAGCCAGTTACCATGGTTCTGTTGCGTCCAAATGCTAAAAGACGTATCTGTGTTATACAATGTTTTAAATGCTATCTGCAGACCAGATCCAGGCTGAGACAGGGCAGCAGCTGTCCCAGCGAAACTGACCATGAGAAACAATTAGATGATGTGTTCGGGAACACAATTCTCTGAACAGTTCCGTGGTATTTAACATTCCTTGGCATTTCAGTGACCTTTTATGAGGCATAATGCAAGTTAAAAGACTCATTTATTCCACAATCATCCAATTTTATCCAAGAGAAAATGAGAGCACCGCAGCAGGTGCCCTGGGCTGAGTCACGTATTGCATTTCAGAACCTATTGACTGGATGCTAATTTCTGCTATTTGCATGGGGCCGGCGCTATCGTTCCTATCACAGTATCCATGTCAGCTCAATTTTCGGAGCAGCTGTACTGAAAGATTGACCCACTACCGATTACAGTGATGTAATGAAGTACATTGAGCCAGTAATTATTCTGCATTACCCGGATCAAGTAACATACAGCCCGACTTATCACAATGAGATCCCAGTCCTTGATCAGGATGGAAAAAAATGGCCGTGAATGTCATTTGAAGGGTGTCATCAAAAATGAGTTTGCAAGGCTAGAAATGTAAGAGGTTCCAGTCCCTCGATAGGATCTGGGACTCCTATCTTATAAATGCCTCATACCTGGTTGGTACATTGACGCCTCCTCTCATAAATTCATTTCAAGTAACTTAATGAAAAGTCATATTTAAAAGCCACCTGTAAATCGAGAATGATCTTTTGGGAGAGAAGAGGTCTGGCGGGAGGATGAGGAGAAGAGAGGAAAACTATTAATGACATTTCAAGTAACTCAGAATTCAAAACCCTCTGGATCACTGGCTTTGAGAATGAGCATCATTGCCCCAGTGGGAACCTGCAAATCTGACAGTGCTGATAAAATGGACCCATTGAGTCCCCCTGCAGGTGACTCCTCTAGAAAGCACAGCGTTGGTTAAACCTTGCTGTTAAGTGAGTATGATAATCTGCAAGGAATCAAGCAAGCCCCTGTAATTTACCAAGCAGGCACCTAGGGACAGCTGGCCGTTCACTAGTGAACCACTGCCACCTGGTTATTTAAAGCCATTCCATAATTCAGTCACCCTAGTGCACACAGATGGTGCTGGAAATTGCTACAGTTTGCATGTGCTACCTGTTGCGAAAGGCTGGGATTTAGCTCAGTTGGTAGAGCACTGCTTTGCAGTCTCTGAGGTCCCAAGTTTGATTTCCAGCACCGCAAAATGAGAGAAGGACGTGGCAACCCACTCCCAAGGCAATCCCAAAACAGCCATTGAAAACCCTATGAGGGTCAACTATGAGTCGGACTTAACTCAATGGTACCTAACAACAACAACAACCTGTTGCAAAATGTGGACTCATGAAGTTCCACTCACAAAGAAAGTTACCAGAGTGTTTCTACCATAAACACACTCACATGCCACATGCAAACATATGGCTGCACAAGCATGTGCGCAAGCACTGTGAGTGTATACATGCATACACACACACACATATGCAGTGTATACCCTCACAAGGGAATACAGCTCAGCCGGCATAGTGGTGCATGCCTGTAATCCCAGAACTCAGGAGGTTGAGGCAGGCGCATCAACATGATTTGGAGGCCAGGCTGGGCCACACAAGACTGTCTCAAAAACAAAAACAAACAAAAAAAACCTCAGGTGTTAACACCTCTACTCTCTTCTCTTCTTGCCACTGCCCCTAAAGGCTGAGCATGGCTGGAATAGTCAGTCTATCTTTGTAGGGAGGAAGTAGAATATATAACAGCTGAAACCATAGGTTCTGGACAGGGCTATTTTAAGATTCACATTGGCTTTGAATCCCATGGCATGTCATATGTTTAATTGCACTCACATTCTACCTAATTGTTTACTGCAAAAGATTTTGGAGTAATTTTTCTAACATTCTAGTAAAATAACTTCTTGTTGTTAGATGTCATCGAGTTGGGTTTGACTCATAGCAACCCTATGTACAAAAGATGAAATACTCCCAACACTGTGCCATGCATACAACCTTTATAATGTTTAAGACCATTGTTGCAGTCACTGTGTCAATCCATCTAGTGGAGGCTCTTTCCTTTTATTCCTTGACCTGCTCCTCTCCCAAACATGATGTCCTTCTCCAGGGATTGATTTCTCCTGACAATATATCCAAAATAAGTAAGATGCAGTCTAGCCACCCTTGCTTCCAAGGAGCACTCTGGTTGCACTTCCTCTAGGATAGATCTGTTGATTCTTTTGGCAATCCATTGTATATTCAATATCCATCTCCAGCTCCATAATCAAAAAGCATCAATTCTTTTCCTGTCTCCCTTATTCAATGTCTAGCTTTCATAAGCATATGATATAATCAGAAAGCATCAATTCTTTTCCTGTCTCCTTTATTCAATGTCTAGATTTCATAAGCATATGATGCAACTGAAAATACCACAGCATGAGCCAAATGCACCTGCATCTTCAACATGACATCTTTGCTTTTCAACATGTTAAAGAGGACTTTTACAACAGCTTTTCCCAAAGCAATGCATCTTTTGATTTCTTGACTGATGTTTCTGTGGGTACTAATTGTAGAACCAAGTGAAGCAAAATCTTGAACAACCTCAACCTTTTCTCCGTTTATCATGAAGTTGTTTATTGACCCAGCTGTAAGGATTTTTGTTTTGTTAATGTTGAGGTGCAATCCATACTGAAGGCTGTGTTCTTTGATCTAGATCAGTCAATGTTTCAAATCCTCTTCACTTTTAGCAAGCAAAGTCGTGTCTTCCTCCAATCTGGATGGCAAGTTCTTCTTCATAAAGTCCAGCTGAAAGTAAATTATTTATCATTGGCTATGACTTTACAAAAATTACCATAGGCCATCAGGAAGTTTTACAAAAATAGAAACTTTAACCGTAGCAAATTGTAAACTTGATAATAAAGTGAATATAATGTTACATTCCGTGGCCATCTCATCCTTCATTTATCGAGCTTGACTTTGAATGTAGCCTGAATGCATTGTGGGGTTTTGTTTGTGTGCTTGTTCATTCGTTTTTAGGTTTCCACTGTTGACAGGTCATTGGTGAACTTACAGACTCTGCCTACTTCCCCTCCCCATCCCAGTGTCCGAAATGGATTCAAACAGCTGGGCTGGGATTTAGCTCAGTTGGTAGAGCACCGCTCTGCAGTCTCTGAGGTCCCGAGTTGGATTCCCAGCACTGCAAAAATGAGAGAAGGACGTGGCAACCCACTCCCAAGGCAATCCCGAAACAATCTGTCATTGAAAACCCTATGAGGGTCGCTGTGAGTCAGACATGACTCGATGGCACCTAACAACAATAACAAGTGTACAAGCTTGGCAGACGAGGTTCAAATCCCTTTCTCTGACTGGCAAGTTATTTAACCTGTTGGAGCCTCAGTTTCCTTATACACAAATTAGGATAATAACCAAGACCACCCTGGAAAAGCATGAAAAGCATTTAGCACAGGGGCAGCTCTGTAGCAAGCTCTCAAGTAACACTGGCTATTATTCTTAGTCATTCAGTTTCAACTTTTAAAATTTTGCATAACAACCTTTATAACAACAATAAAGGACTTCCAAAGGAAAATAATTATACTCTCAGAATCAAAGGATTTCTGCGTTCTATTCTATGCATATGTAATTTTACAAAGTTGTAATCTTTTCATATTTAAAATGTTAGTACTCGGGTTTTTTTTTCCTTAAATCTTTGGATCAAAAATATTTTTACATTGTTTTAGTTTTCATATAATCATTCCTAAATGTTGTATAACATGCAATGATGTTAATTTCCCATAATTTGTTAAACTGTTCCCATATTGCTAGTCATTTGGATTATTTTCATAGACATAATTTATGACTATGTCAGTTATATTTTTTAATCCATTTATATTCCTAGCTGTCTCTGCTTTCGGACTGAAGCGTTCCATGAGGTTGCTTTCTACTCTGTAAAGTAACATTTCCTTTAATTTGTCTAAAAGGTAATTGGATCCAGTTTCAAAGGGCTTCTTCCCTCTAGCGTGGGTCCCCTCTGTGGGCCTCCGATAAAGCCTGGAGCAAAGGAAGGAGAATAAAGAAAACCTCTTGGCCTCTTGCAGGGTCTGGAAGTAGAATTTTCTATTCCTTTTCCATGTGCAGGATAGGACATGACCATAGGCCAACACTGCTGGGCCTGGCCCCATCTGCCTTTGGGTACAAGGAAGCCAGTCCGAGTCAGACTCGCCATGCTGTGTCACATAAGCCACTCTGGCCAAGACTGATCCACCCAGAGAGGTGGCCACCTGACCCTAGGTGGGAGGTATGACATAGCCAACCACAAAAGAATAAACTGAGTTCTTCCATCTGTTCTTTCTTGCTTGCCCTTTTCCTGCCGGCCTTCCTTTTCTCTTCCTTCTGTCCATCCTTCCTCCCTTTCTTTTTCTTTTCTTTCCATTTCTCTCTCTCTCCCTCTCTCTCTCTCCCTCTCTTCTTTCCTTCCTTCCTCTTTTCTCTCTCTCTTTCACCCACTCTTTCTTTCTTTCTTTCTTTCTTTCTTTCTTTCTTTCTTTCTTTTCTCAGTTTGACCACAGAACTTCCAAGAAAATGAATCAATGGCAGTGGTAGCTTGGGCTGGAACTGTCCCTGGGGCAGATCACCTCCAGGGTGGCCCCCTCCTGCCTCCTAGTGTTCATGCCCCGGGATAATCCCCTCCCCTTGGGCATGGGCAGGATCTGTGAAGTGTCTGCAATCAATAGAACACAACCTAAGCGCCAGGCTGTGTGAGGTTATAAGACCCAGGCTGTGTGAGGTTATAAGACCCAGGCTGTGTGAGGTTATAAGACCCAGGCTGTGTGGGGTTATAAGGCCCAGGCTGTGTGGGGTTATAAGGCCCAGGCTGTGTGGGGTTATAAGACCCAGGCTGTGTGGGGTTATAAGACCCAGGCTGTGTGGGGTTATAAGGCCCAGGCTGTGTGAGGTTATAAGACCCAGGCTGTGTGGGGTTATAAGGCCCAGGCTGTGTGGGGTTATAAGGCCGCTCTGCCTGGCATGGGAGGAGCTGCTCTCTCACTGGCTTCAAGAAGCAAGCAGCCCTGCTGAGTGGCTGGGGGCCCATGTGGCAAGGAGCTGAGGGAGCCAGCAAGAAACTGAGGCTCCTGGTCCGGCAAACTCCAACAAACTAGATTCTTCCATAAACGAGTCTGGAAGTGGATCCTTTCCCAGTCAGTCCTCAGACAAGAACACACCCACAGCCTAGAACTCACTTGTGCACCCCTAACGCACAGCATGGCTAAGCCTGACCCAGGGGGATTGTGGGTCATCAGTGTATGTCATTTTCAGCCACTGAATTTGGGTAATACAGTTAGGCGGCAACAGAAAATGAGCACTGCTGATAGAGAGAGAAGATGGTCCAAGTACGACAGAATCATGAAGGCGCAAAGACTAGGAGTAAGGAAAGCTTGAGGAGGAAAAAAGAATCACAGAGGGTAGGGTGAAGACTCCAGGTGGCAGAGAGAAAAGAAAGGAAGTTGTGAGGAGCCAAGTTCCATCAAAGGTGTAGTCCTTGAGTCAGCATCCAAGGACGACTTCTTAGGTTCCTAGGGTTCAGAGTTATACCGCAACTGCTAGCCTCATGTGGCTATTAAATTTA
>VMDO01034508.1:0-16926 GCA_007922755.1 Pedetes capensis
TAGAAGAGGTACAACCAGAGTGCTCCTTGGAAGCAAAAATGGCCAAACTGCGTCTTACATATTTCGGACATGTAGTCAGGAGAGATCAATCCCTGGAGAAGGACATCATGTTTGGAAGAGTGGCAGGTCAACGCAAAAGAGGAAAACCCTCCACCAGATGGATTGACACAGTGTCTGCAACAATGGGCTTAAACATAAAGAAGATGGTTTGCCTGGCACAGAATCGGGAAGTGTTTCAATCTGCTGTACATAGGGTCACTATGAGTTGGACTCAACTCGACGACACCTAACAACAACAACAACAAAATATTCACCAGGGGTTAGGGTTTAGCTCAGTTGGTATAGCACTTGCTGTGTGCTCTCTGAGGCCCTGGGTTTGATCCCCAACACCACAAGAATGGGAGAAGGACCTGGCAGCCCACTCCTGAAACAATCCCAAAACAGTCATCAAAAACCCTATGAATAGCAGAGAAGTGTTGACATAGTAATGGGCATGGCACAGTGTTGGGGAGTGTTTCGTTATGTTGTACATAGGGTCACTATGAGTCAGACTTGACTCAACAACACCTAGCAACAATATTCACTGGGATGATACTGTGCCAAATTAAGTGACCTCTCTAAGGGTTTAGCCTCTAACCTGAAAGGGTTGGACCAGAGTGCTTCTAATTGAAAATGTAATGGGAATGCTTTCCTTGCTTATTTGATTTATCCGCTTAGAGACATTTCTATGGATTTTTGGTCCCTGGTGTGAAATTGTGAATCCTAACCTGCTGAATCATAGAGTAACAGCTGCTTTCTCACCATCCACCCCAAGCTCAAGGCTTTGCAAAGAAAGAAGGATAGCCAGAAGCTGACAGCATGCTTATCCTTCCCAGCTCTAGATTATTTCCACCTAACAGGGCTTCCTAAGCTTTAATTATTCAAGTCCCATCTTCATGATTTTTACCAATTCACATTCTGCCTATACTAATTTTTATTTTGTATTTGTTTTTAAACCACTCACTCTTTATATTTTAACTTACACTCTCCCCAAGCAGTAATAGCTATGAAATTGCAGGTTGGATATACCAGCTACATATTTTTTAATATGCATTAAAATAAATGTGCTTCCATAATCTAACATAACTATGCACTACATAAGTGGTCTTGAGTAACACTCATGGAATGCATTGCACACTTACAGAATCAATTCCACGAAGTTAAGTGGTAGGGCCCTGGGGATTCCATAGCCACTAATATCCTCCCTCTAGTGACCTTAAAGCTTGGGGTGAAAGAAGAAGCCATTCTTCTTTATGAAAATATTGGGGATCTCATTCTAAGGCCTGGGAATTGTTTTGATTTGGAATGAAGTACAGACATAACTATGCCTCCTTTTTGAAGAAGAGGACCAAGGGAGTTGGAAAGAAGAAAGAAATGGAATTTTGATGCTTTAAAAAATAAGAGTTGATGGCAGAGGAAATAGGTGGAGAGAAAGAAATTAACTGGTGTAAGATAAAGCAGCAGCAAGAGAAGAGGGATGGTGGGGAAAATGCTGGAGAGAAATGTATTTGTTCAAAGAAGCAGGGAATTAAATGGAAGGTGAGAAAGTTTCTGGAGGTCCTCATTTTCTCCTTTTGGACTTTTGGACCTTTTCTCACTTAAGACAACTTGTAATTCTCATGAGTGTCATATACAGCCACAGAAGACTGATTACATACACTCAACAGCTCAGCTTGAAGGTCCAAGGGGATGGTATGATTCAACAAACTTCCTGTTAAGGAGAGTGTGCTCTAAATAGGTTAGCCCCTGATATATGGCCTTGGCATGAAAGATAGATTTAACACTACCAGACAGGAAAAGTTGGAAATGAGTGCAGACTTTTTCTAGCATCTTTTCAATTATGTTAGGAAGAAGAACAATCTTAGCCTTTATCAGATCTGATTCAGGCCCATTCATCCTCAAGAGGCTGTCAGATTTAAAGGGTAAGTGCTTTAAAAAAAATGAATTCCAGAGGATTAAACTATCTGTTTGAGAACATCTCTCCTGGCACAGTGCTGAAGTAACTGCCTGCAGATGGTTACAGGCCTATTTGAGGAGTACCATGTGGGGGTCTGACCTGCATGGCACCAGACCCATGTGGAAGCTGATAGAATTTTGATTATGGGGAGGAAGGTATGTTATGAGCCAAGTCAGCTGCACAAAGGCCAATCTGGAAAAACTTCTGCATTGTTTTGTATTTTTCCAGATTTTCCCATTTAGAAATAGTGCCCGCTAAGAGGGAGTGCTGATGTGGTTTCCATCCTTTTCAAAAGAGGAGAGGAACTGGGAGGCTCTGAGGAGACTGAGTATGGGCCATACATCAGAGAGAACACACCCATCCCAACGACAAGAAGCCCTTTGTTAAGCTGGGCCAGGAGAGCTATCGATTACCCTTTCCTGGGATGAGTATAGGGAAACCTCAAGAATTAAATTGCACTCAACACACATGAAATGCAGTCTCATATACTGTTCTTCCAAAACCTCAACTAGGATAGTTATAATAAGGTTTTGGTTTCTTTCCAGTCTTGAGAGAACATTCATCTGATATTACATTTTCAGGTCAATTTCTGCCAGATGTTCTTTAGATAAATTATGAACACTTTTTTTGCAATCTTTTTTTGGTTTTTGGTCAAATCATAGTCCCTTGAAGTTCCCCTTTCCTCTTTGTCTATGTATTTTGCCTTCTATATTTTGTTCTTCAGTCCAGAGGCAAACTGATGGCCAAAATCTTATTTCTCTAAAATTTTCTCCCTCATCTCCAAAGAAATAGACCACCTTTGGCTTTTCAGCATTTTCAAGACCATGTCAGGGTTTGAATCAAGGCAAACATTCATGTAGAGTGTGTCAGTCTCAGCAGCAGTAGTGATGGGTTGGTAGCTTCCAGAAGAGAACTCATGGCACATTATATTCCCCTGAGTTAACATGACTTTGGGACCCCACTTTGCTCTATTTGAACAGCTCCTGGGATGATTTAAGCAAAGTAACAACTTAAATCATTGGGCCAGAAAAAAAAATAAAATAAAACAAAACAAGACCAAGCAAACCTCAAATTCTTCATTAAGTGTACTTTCTTTTATATTCATACTTGTTTTATATTCATACTTTCTTTTATATTTCATACTTGTTCGTTTCATATGAATTTTATAAGAGAAAAGTGACTATGATGAGCATACATACAACCAATCAAAATTTAACAGACTCTCCTAAGATAAAAGAGATCACAGGAAAATATTTTATTAGATATTTGTTCTGTCCATCTTCTGAAACACTCATTTTAAGGTTGGAAAGAAAATCACTTTTCTATAGATCTAAACCACTGAAGCAACCACATTCCTGATGTGGGGAAGCATTTTAAGTTATGAAATGAGGGGGTTCATGGGAAGCTGAGTTGAAAAGACCACAAGGTTTAATTCTATCTCCTCTTCTGGTGAATTAGCATTGTGCCCAGGCTGATGGCTGAGTGTCTTTTCTGTTTTTAATTTCCTCAATTTTCAAGCTGTAGAATAACATATTATGGTGTCTGTTTCCTGGAGACAGAAAACACAAGTAAATATTTGAGAAATTTGATACAGAGAAATTTGGTCTGAAGCTTGTCAAAAAGATTTATGAACTGAAGCCTGAATAAAAATTGTGTTCTTCCTTGCACTGGTTTATCATGATTTGAGGAAATTATTCTTTGGAGACCACTCCTAAATAATTTCATACATAATATATAAGTGGATAGATAAATACTGTTGTGATAATAGTACCAGGAATTTTGGTACTGCAGAGATATGACACTTAAAAATTAGAATATAAGTGTAGATTTTGGTTTAAATCTTTCATTAAAACAATATCATTTAAGCTTTATGGTATTATAAATAATCTTTGAAAGTATCCGAGGCAGGAGTTCAGGTGGAGGCCTTAGTCTGCATCCCCTCACCTTATTTTCCTTTTCCATCCCTGGATCTACATGATAAGACTCCCAGGTAAGCATGCATATTAGTATTATGTAGTATCTGTGATTAATTCACCATGAACTTAATGGCCTAGACCATGCCAGCTTATTGGCTTACTGCTCTGAAGGTCAGAGTTTAAAATCAAGGTTTGAGCAGGGCCTGGAGAGGAGAATGTACTCCTTTGTCCTTTTCAGCTTCTAAAGGCCACCTGGCCTGCAGCCATACCACCATGGCATCTGATCCCACCAGGTCTTAGAAGCTAAGGAGGATTGGACCTGGTTAGTACTTGGATGGGAGACCACCTGGGAACACCAGATACTGTAGGCTTGGGAGAAGGACCCAGCAACCCACTTCCAGAAAACAATCAGCCATTGAAAATCCTATGAATAGCAGAGAAGCACTAACAATACTATTTTGCCTGTTGTACATAGGGTCACTATGAGTTGGACACTGACTCCACAGCACCTAACAACAACAACAACAACAACAAAAACAAAAACAACAACAGAGACCACCTGATTCTTGGCTCACAGACCCTTTCTCTCACCATTCTAATCTCTTGTTTCTATCATTATATCTCCTACTTTTGATTTTTATCTTCCTGCCTTATAAGGACTCTTGTGATTACATGAGCACATCCAGGTAATCCAAGATCATCTTCTCAGTCCTACAATCCTTAACTTAATCATATTTATGAAGACTCTTTATCATGTAAGATAACTATTCACAGGTTCAGGGACTAGGATGTGGACATTGTTGGGAAGCCTCCCACATATGTGACTCTCTAGTTTCATATTTTCACACTCCATCTTTGCTATGACTTGAATATGAAATCTTCTCAACAGACTCATGTTTTTAATGCTAGTTCCCCAGGTGGCAGTGCTATTTTTGGAGATTCTGAAAACTTTAGGAGGTGGGGCCTACCTGAAGGAAGTAAGTCACTGGGGGTGGGTCCTTGGGGATGTATTACCCCTGGGTTCTTCCTGTCAGATCTGTGCTTTCTGATCAATCATGAAGTGAACAGCTCTTCTCTGCCACACACTCCCACTGCCAGGATGTTATACTCAAGTGTATTGGGCCAAGTGACCATGGACTGAACCCTCTGAAACCGTGAGCTGGAGCAAATCCTTGTTTCTTTAAGTTCTTTCTGTCAGGTGTTTGGTTATAGCAATGTAAAAGTAATAAATATAATCCTCTACCCACCCTCTACCTGTTTTACATTCTCTCCCTCTCTCTCTCTCCTTCTCTCTCTCTCTCTCTCTCTCTCTCTCTCTCTCACACACACACACACACACACACACACACACACACACACATACTTGGGAGGACTTACTGAGGAAATGGCACATACAGAACCTGGAAATGGCTCAGAATAATTCGTCAGGGAACTCTAGGATTCTACGTACCTGGAGGGCAGTCAGGGTTTAGGAGAAGGCAGTGTGAGTTCAGGGAGGGCATCTGCCCTTGGCTGTAGGACTTCCTGACTTGTGAGGAGGAATACAGCCAAGGGAAGCCCAGAATGGGACCCTCCACAGCTAAGGGCCCAGAGCAGGGTCTGTTTCTGGAGGTAATACTGATTTTTGCAGACATGCAGCATAATTCAATGCCTGGCTATGGACTATGGCCAAAGGGAAATGTAGCACTAGAGGAAAGGGCCCAGCATTATTACAATGTCTGAATTTTTTAAAAAACAAAACTAGAAACCTGTTTTCATTTTGTTTAAAATACTACACAAGCCAAAACAACAACAAAAATATGCACAAAGATGAATTGTGACCTTTAGTCCTGCAGTTTACAACTGACTAGTTTAAACAAATAAGCACAGAATCTGGAAGCATAGACATTTTATTGAATGAGTGAACAATGAACTTCAATGCTAAGTTCAGAGCTGGTGCATTACTTAAATTACCCAAAGATGATCATTTGATCCATTATCATGCTACATTATCCAATGTTCTCTTCAGAGATTTAGGAGGGAGGCTACATGACAATATTAAGATAAATGTTAATAAAATACCCAAGACATGATGATGCTTCCGATTAGGTATAAACCCTTTCCTACTATGAGTTTTACAGAGATAAAGTAGTCTAAAATTAAATTCTTTTGCCATGAAACTCCAAAGTTAAAATCCAAAGGAATTATGATTTGAAATAAAGAAAACTCTTATCCCTGTGAGTTAAACAGCCAAAGAAATCAAAGTTCCAACCATTAAGGTAAAGCTCAAAATTAAATCAGAAATTTCTGAGAAGTTACTTCACAGTCATTTAGTCATTCAACAAATATTTATTGAGCTTCTGCCATGTGCCAGACACTGCTAGGTACTTGGGATGTAGCAGTGAACAGGACAAAAAGAATTCCATTGTGGAGTTTATATTTAAGGAAGAATATAAATAAGTAAAATATATAGTGTTTTAGATTGTGATGGTTGCTAAGGAGAAAAAATATGGAAATGGGTATAGGAGGCAGTTTGGAATTTGAGATAAGAGTAGCCAGGAATGGTCTCATTGAGAAAGTAACTTTTGAGTGAAGTCCTGGCAGGTGTAGGGAAGGAGGCCATTGCAGGCAGAGGGGACAAAGTACAAGAGTTGGGTGTGTGACAGCAGGAGGCAGAGTGGCTGGAACAGAGAGGGTAGGAGTGGGCAGAACAGTAGGAGGTGGTGGTCAGAGAGGAAAAGGGATCAATTGTGTAGGGTTCTTGAAGATAAAGACTTTGGCATCTATACTAAATATAATAGGACCCACTTAAAGATTCTGAGCAGAGGAGTGACATGACATGACAAAGCATCAGACCCTCTGACTGTTGTGTTGTGGACAGGCTGAGAGCAGGGACAGGAGCAGAGACCTCAGGCAAGAGGTGCTTGAGATGTTCCTTGAAATAGTTGGCAGTATTTAAACTTGGAGGTAGAAATGAGGATTATGAGAAAGGCTCAGATTCTGGGTGGTCAGATTTTGATGTTCCAGGTAACAGGACTTTCTAATGTGTCAGCAATGACAGCGAAGTCAACCATACATCATGTTTCTAGTTTAAACAGCTAGAATGGAATTACTTCTGGGGGAATGGAAAATACTGGAAAGGAAACATGATTTGAAGAAAAGATCAATTATGGATATATTAATTCTTAAATGCCTCTGAAACATGTGAAAGTAGATGAGCAGATATTTGAATGTTTGGGCGTGGGGAACCAGGTTGGAGATACGAGTTTGGATATTATCGCTAAGTAAACTTTACCTAAAGCAACAAGACTAGATGAGATCAGCCAGAGAGTACACGTAGATAGGAAAGAGAAGAGTTTCAAGACCTAAGTCTTGGAGGATTCCAACACAGAAATGAAGACGATAAGGGGGAACCAGCAAAGGAAAGTAAGAACAAGTATTTAGGGAAGTAGGAGGAAAGCCAGCCAAGGGAAGAAATTGTCTCACAGAGAAGGCACTGAGCAACTGTGTGGAACCCTGCTGGGAGGGAGGGGACTGGAGTCCACCGGCTTTTTCAACATGGAAGTTCATGGAGATGTTGGTTAGGACAGACACAGCCAGGCTGGTGGCCACTGATGCTAGGTAGAGCTGAGCTTCCTTCACAGCTGTCACCTGGCTGTCTCCCATGGAATGCAGCAGTCTTCTTATATAGTAGGCACTAAGAAGTAGAGTTAAACATATCCCCCCCCCCAGTGGGCCACTTTTTAATAGATCTGAAGACTTCATAGGGTACAAGAGACTTCTAGCACTGGCTTTATACACAGAAAATTAGCAAAAAAGACAGTCCAGTAGATGGTTTCTTTTCTTTTTCCTTTTTCTTTTTTCTTTTCTTCTTCTTCTGCTTTTTTTTTTTTTTTTTTTTTTTTTGAGGCAGGGTCTTGCTGTGTAGCCCAGTCTGGCCTGGAACTCACTATGTAGACCAGGCAGGCCTCAAACTTGTGTCAATCCTCCTGCCTCAGCCTCCTTAGCCTTTGGATTGCAGGTATGCACCACCATGCCCAGCAGTCCATCACTTCTGAAAAATCATTTCAGTCACAGGCTATTCCCTAAACCAAGTAGTTAGTATTGCCAAATACCATAGCAGAAATGCAATGGCACTGAGTAAAGATGGGAGCGGGAGAAAAATCTTGATTTCTGCTTTACCAAAAGCCAGTAAATCTACCATACTGGAGATCATGACCTGCACATTCACAATTCATGAGAGTAATATCACACACACACACACCCCACTACCACCACCAACACTGTCACCAGTAAGAGGGAAAGGGAGAGAAAAACGCCCAGAGGCCTACCTGGCAGTATATACTGTTTCCCTAAGCATGTGCTCAGACCATATAAGTGCTCATGCTTAGACCCAAAAAAGGAAACAAAAGTGAGGAATGGCTGAAGCTATGCTTACATAGTCCCTATCCCAAAAGCACTGATTAGAGAAATCGCTGTGTTCCTCCTAGGACTCTGGCCCAGGAAAGAGACAGATTAGGAGTTCGACTCCAGCAGCCTTTCTTAAAGTGAGAGAAAGGTTTGATTTACACCTGTCAAGCCCCAATGGCCTGCAGCTATACCACTGTTGCATCTGCTCACATCAGATCTCGGAAGCTAAGGAGGGTTGGTTGGGCCTGTTTAGTACTTGGATGGCGTAGACTCCCTTGGAATACCAGGTGCTATAGGCTTGGAAGAAGGACCTGGCAGCCCACTCCCCCCAAACAATCTGCCATTGAAAACCCTATGAATAGCAGAGAAGCAGTAATAATACTCTTCTGCTTGTTGTATGTAGGGTTGCTATGAGTCAGACACCAACTTGATGGCACGTAACAATGACACAAGCCCCAATGAACACAACAGAAGAGAATCCAAATTATTTTATTTGGTTGATTCTTTGGTATCCATTTGATGGATGATAAAAGTTCATTGATTAAAATGAAATTAAGAATGTTCATTCAGAATCTCTTTTATTTTGGAAAACCAAGAACCAGGTTAGAGTTCAGCTCTCTCTCCTGGTCCTCTTCTTTTTCTCCATCAGCACTGAGGATCCTGCTCTTCCATGGAGACATCAGTAATTATTCCCACCACCTTAGTCAGCATTCACATTCCAGCAACCTAACAGGCATGCTGGCTTTTATTGGTCAAGTCCTATTTTCTTGTTGATTGTTGATTTCTTTGGGTAGTGAATAGATTCATTTCCCACATGTGGTTAGCCTCTTGGAAAAAGATTGAGGTTCCAAGTTGCCTCCATGGATGACTTGAAGGGAGAAGTTCTATGTCCCCTGATTCACCATGTGGCACTAAGTAGATTTGTTTCATGTGTCTGAGAAGGTTGATTAAGGTTAATGGAAATTATATATAGTGTGTGAAAATGCTTTTAAAAGTATATAATGCTATCTGATTGTAAAAGGGAGTTCTGATTGCTGATTAATGTAATTCAGTTTTCTGTCCTGCTGCTTGTTAGACTTATTTGGGGAGCTTTAAAAAATAATAATGGCCAGGCCCCAAGTATCTCTCTGAGATTCTGACTTCATTGCTTATGGAGGGAGACTGGGCTTCAGCATTTTTAAAAAGATTCCTTCTCTACGCCACTTAAACTACTGTCATGGTTTGCTCTTTCCACCAACTCACTGTTCTTCCAGATGCTCAAAGGACTCATTTCTGCATTTGATTTGAGTCTTTGTCAAGAGTCACTGCCTTGAGGCATCCTTCCTCTACCCCTCTGTGTAAAAAGCCCTCCCCACCCTGGCTTGTAGCACTCTATCCCCTTGAAGTGCTATTGCGTCTTTCACAGCATTTAATAGTTGCCTGACATGTTGTTGTTGTTGTTAGGTGCCGTCGAGTCGGTATCCAACTGTAGCGACCCTCATAGGGTTTTCAATGGCTGAGTGCTTCGGGATTGCCTTGGGAGTGGATTGCCAGGCCCTTCTCCCATTTTTGTGGTGCTGGGAATTGAACTCGGGACCTTAAAGACTGCAGCGCAGCGCTCTACCCACTGAGCCAAATCCCAGCCCCAGTTGCCTGACATACTGCTGATATATGTGGACTGATGAGGAGTTGACTTCCATTCAAAGGAGGAAGGAGGATTGCCCTTCCCAAGAGTCATCCCTCAATTTCTGATCCTCTATTATTTTAAGAATACCAGCCACAGAATGCAGTGCTAGACAAAATCCTCCTGGCTTGGGGGTATGGGATAGGGGAGAAGTACATAATAACAGATGAAGCCCCTTTTTTGTTTTTTGTTTTTAAGTGAGAAACTTGGTTTTAAGGCACTCCAAAAACAAAGTAGAACGGATCCAATGTTTCTAAAAATTGAGAGCAAATCTTTGGCAGAGGCCAAGTTGACAAATGGAAAGAAACCTCATCCCTGAAGAAACAATATCCAGATTGAGTGGGTAAATCTAGTAGGTCAAAGAAAAATGTCGATAAAAAATAGCCATGAGTGACAGATGTGTGCTCTGATCTTATTCCATCCCATGCCTCCCACCATGAAAGGTGAAAGGAAATAAGAAGGTTCTAGAGCGAGAGGGAACATGGGGAGCCGGATGGGAGAGCTGGGGAGGTGGGCGCGCATTGTGGAGAAACAGACTGCACTGCCAGCCTGTTGGATCAGAATCCAGCACCACCTCTTAGGAGCTGCAAGGATTTAACACACTTGCTTTTACCTCCTGGGCTTTCACATCCTCATCCGTGAGGTGAGAATAACAGGCGCCTCTGCCTTATTGGTTGTTGAAAAAATGAAAAGAAATAGTATGTAGAAGTTTGTGCAGAGTGTTTGGGAAATAGTGTATGCTTAACAAATGTTTATTATTGTTAATGCCTTTAAAAAAAATAAACTGCCAGAGGGAGCTGGAAAATGTTTTCTTTTAGTCACATGGTAGTAATCTCAGGGAGCCAGGAGTAGGGCAAGTGGCCCAACTTTCACTCTTTTCCAGAGGGTGGGAGGATTGTCTGTTTGGCCCTGTTGGGTAAAGCTAGTGTTGTTTAATGCAAAATGACAGTTGTCAAAGTTAGTGAGAAATATGCATAGCTATACTCTGATGTTTGTCTTTTTTCACAAATTTAAATCAAAATTGTTTGCTTTCTTATGTTAATATAAATTAATAACTACTTAATACTTGCTTATAATTTGAATAGCTTACTTTTAGATAAAACATAATAAAGTGAAGCACATGCTAAATATTTTCAACTTTTGTCCAAGAGTTGGCAGCTTGAATCCTAAGAAAGGCCCCTTGGGTCATAATGAAGAAAATGCTCGTTTGGAGCCAGCCTCAAATTATAGTCTCATATTATAGTCTTGGTGCCTATGGCCACCAACGGATAACTTGGTTAGTGGAAATCCACTAAGTCCCAGAAAATGTCACAATTGCATAAAGTAGTTTATTGTCCTGTAGATATACTTTAATATGTAATAACTGTGTTCCTAAAAAATTGCCTAAATGAAATCTTTATAATCTGATTTATTTATATTTTAATATCTATAAAACATTGTCCCCATTTCTGATTGATTTTAATTCATGGTAACTTCTTCTCAGGCATGGTAGTTAGAAACCTAGAAATGAATACTTGGTGGTATCAGGGAATACAACAGCCTTGTTTACTATTTGAGGGGAGTCTGGTGACATCTTTTTGCAAATTCAAGAAATTCTTTGTGTGTAATGACACTTACATAATTATGAGGTAATAAGTGACTGTAAGTTGTTGAAGGCAAAGAATGTATCTTCTTTCTACCACTATGCTGTACAATGAAAGGAAAAGAAAAACAAAACCTCCTGGACATGAAGACAAGACCTGGGTACACATGCAGCCTTCACAGCTAACTTGCTATGGACGAGAAGCCTACTTTTAGTGAATACTGATTTTCTCAACTGCCTTCCTAGCTCATAAAATCAAAGAGTCTTGGAGTCATACATGTGAAAAATGCAACCGAAGGTGGGAGAATACGATAGAAATCTAAGATGGCAGCTACTCAACACACATTCATTACCATTGAAAGTATTTGTTTTTTTAGGTTGTGATTTTCATGTTTTCTTTTCTTGAAGCAGTGCCTCTGTATACTATAGTGAGTTGTTTTCTGTTTTTGTTTTTATATCATACATATGGCCTTAAAATAATTCTTTGCTTTGGTCAGGCTACGTCTTCCAGGTTTTCCATGAGTCCTTTGTTAACCTCTGCCCCTCCCATTCATATGTTTAACCCCTGCATTAGCATGTCTGTATATATTGAGCTCTGACAGCTAGAGGGACAGTGAGACAGCCCCAGTGTGGGCTGAAGGTCCCTCTGAACCATGGGGTGGCAACAACTTACTGAGCTTCACAGGGCCTGTCTCTGTAAGAGATCCCTCTCTCTTGGCACCTTAACCTCACCAAACACTCAAGCTGAAAAAGATCAAAATCTCCTGTATTAGTTTCCTCTTGATGCTATAACTCATTACTATAAACTTAATGACTTAAAATGCCACTGATTTCTTACAGTTCTGGAGGCCGGAAGTCCACACTAAGACTCACTGAGCTAAAATCAATGTGTGAGCAGGGCTGGTTTCCTCCAGAGACCCCAGGGGAGAATCTGTTTCTTGATTTTCCACTTCTGGAGGAATGATGAGTTTTGAGATTTAATACCTTTGGTTTTAATATAATTTACTTAACTTTGTTTATATAATTTAATTTTTAATAATGGCTATTTTTAATAGTCGGCACAAAAAATTCCTGAAATTTTAACTGTTAGCTTTCAGGAGTCAATACAAACCATTTATAGCTCATTACTACTTCTGTGGGCTGAGGTTTAGCTGAGTTAGTAGATCACTGCTCTACACTTTCTGAAAACCTGGGTTCAATCCCCAGCACTGCAACAAAGGGAGAAAGATGTGGTAGTCTACTCCCCAAAACAATCCTGAAACAATCAGCCTTGAAAGCCCTATGAGGATCCCTATGAGTCAGACCCAACTCAACAGTACCTAACAACAGCTACTACTATTTCTGTATTTCCAAATAATGTGTGTATACTGCTATTTCTTAATTTTTCAGTTATGACATTACCTTCATATAGTGGAAGATAAAGATTTAGCTCCTGAGGAGCCCCACTCCACGCTCTCCCTCAGTTCCCCAGTATAAACTTTCTTAACCCCATCCTTCCAATATAACACTATTTAGCTATTTAATCTCTAATTGTGTGTTAAAACAGTATTTACTCTTTCTGTTTTTATGACCTCATCAGTATAGTTAACATATGAGCCACATAGTTATAGGCAATCTTATTAAATTTCCTTTCTTGTACAACTTTTTAATTCTCCTAGACTTAGTTGTCAGTCACTCCAGCCCCAGGAGAGCTTAGTCTTCCTCTCAGCAGGATTCAACATTTCAGGTGTTCTAGTGGTTTCTCCTTTCTTTGTTTTTTGGAGTTAACCTTAGGAATTTCTCTGCTTTCCTAGTCCAATTAGGATTCATTTTTCTCTAGACCTGCTGCCCAATTTCATGCTGAGAGTTCATCATCATCTCAGGAGGATTCTTTCCTTCTTTCTTATCTTGGATGCTCTTCATGGGTCTAATGTTTTCATCTTTCCCAATTTTTATGAGTCGGATACCGACTCGATGTCACCTAACAACAACAATTTTTATAGTTATTTTTGTGAAATATAATCCTAGTAGCTTCCTGGGAGAGCATCTTGAGACAGTGTACATCAGAAGTATTTTTTTCTTTTTTTTATTGTTTATTCTTTTGTTCTTTTTTATTAAAAAATTTTTAGAGGTAACTATTTTTAACTCTGCATGTGTAAAGATATATTTATTATAATCTAATTCATGATTTAGAGGTTAGCCTGATATATAATTCTTCACTGGAAATCATTTCCCCTTAACATTTTAAAGGCAATATTCCATTGTCTTCTAACATCCCATAGGGCTTTTGAGAGTTTTCAAAAATGCATTCTGATTTCTAAACCTTTTAAAAAATAGCCTATTATTTCTCTCTAGATACCTGTAAACCTTCTCTATCACCAACATTCTAAAAATTTCACATTAATATGTCTTATTTAGATTTTTAAAATTTATTGTGCCAAGCCAATGGGCACATGGGCACATTCCATCTGGGAACTGTTGCTTATCACTTTGGGACATGTTCTTATGCTATTGTTCTCAAAATTTACTCCCTGATATTTTCTCTTCCAGGATTTCTATTATTCAGTAGTGGATATCTTGGTTAGATTCTCAATTCTCTTTATCCTTTCTTTCCATTTTCCTTTTCTACCTCTTCCTTGTCCTCTTACTCTTCTTTCTTATTTTTTGAGAGGAAATTTCCTAAATGCCTCTTCAAAATCTTTTACTAAATTTAAAAATTTCCTGCTATCATATTTTAGTTTCTAGAAGCTCTTTTTTAATGCAGTATGGGCTCCTTATCTAGCCTCCTCTTCTTGCTTCATGGATATGATGCTTGCCTTTCTGAAGCTATTGATGATCATCTTTAAGATTTCTTCTGCCCTTTATATTTTTGTGTTTCCTCCAAGTTTATTCTATCTTTGTTATTTGTCTTTCACTACTGACCTCAAATGTCTAGTCATTAATACCGAGCTGTTCATTTATAATTAGGAGTGAGATACTAAAAAGTTTGTTGGAGGCTTTATGTGTAGGCCTGGATCTCTTTGGGATTCTCTGTGGGGTTATCAACTAGACACACTTGTTCATTTTGTTGGGGAACCCATAATTATCTGCACTGTGGTTTTTTTCCTGAGGCTGTTCTATTTCTCCTCAGAGGAATCCTTTAATTTCTGCCCAGGCTGCTGACATTCTGGAGGCTGAGTAGGAGAGGGAGGCCATGGATTCCATTTTCCACCCCTTGTCTTACACTGGCTCCCCACTGTGTCTTTTGTTCAGAGCTCCTCTGCTGCAGCTCTCCAGTGAGTAAACCTCCAGTATCCTACTGGGGACATTGGAAGTAATTGTCTTGTGGAGTAGGGAAGAGTATGTGAGACAAAATTTTTTTACTACCTTCTCGTCAAGCTCCCTGTGTTCAGTCCACTCCTTACCCTCATCCTTAGAGGTTTCTGGTGCCTCCAGTTCCTGAGCATTTTGCAGGTTCTGGGAGGCAAATCTTGACTTGAACTCTGCAGGTAGTTATTTTTAGTTTGCTGTATTAATCCAACCACTCGTGAAATTTCTTTCCATTTTCTGATATTTTGTTGGTATTTTTCTTCTGGTATCTTCTCTTCATCAGCTTGGGCCTGTGGATTTAAATTTTTATATTCTTTACTGTCGTTTTATAAGCATTTTATTTGGGAAATGAGATAAATAGGTTTATTCAATTTGTCATATTTAACATGGAATCAGTATGCATGATTTTAAGACCTTTAGCTAAATTACCCTTTAAACAGATTCAATCAGTACACATCACATCAATAGTACATTCTTGCTAACATTAGGTGTTACAATTATATCTTTGCCAACTGTGTGCAAAAATTGATACTTCATTGAGAGAGTGATCGGCTATCCTGGTTTGTCTGGAGCTGAGGGGTTTTCTGGGATGTGAAATATCCAATGTGAAGCGAGGAAAATCCTGGCCAAACCAAAGCAAGTTGGACATTTTAGTAATTGCATTAATTTCACTGTCTTATCTCGATTTCCCCAAGACTCTTTGAAGCTGGGGTAATTATTAATGCTGGGAGAAAAAGAATGATTTCTTGATCCTTCCTCTTTCACCTCCTTTTCCTCCATGTCTCCACTGGTTCAACAAACACCAGACTTTGACTTGCTACCCTATTCTGTGCTCTTTTTCTTGGAGGAACAAATTGGAACTGGTGAAGAAAGTATGAGAGCAGGACAAATGGTGTGGCAGAGAAGCTGTAGCCTGTGTTATATGATTCTCTAGACTGTGGGCTTGAAGGGTAGAATACAGTGAAAAGTCAGAGTTCTGTGAGTGAGAAGCCTTTCCATGAGTAGATATGTATGTCTATGTCTCCTTGGCTGTAGCAGTGTTAAGTTGTGTTTGGGAGGCAGCCATGTTGGAAATTCAAAGAAATTCAAAGAGAAATGGAAGAGTTGTATCCCAAATAAGTCTCATTGAAATTGTGTCAACAAAAGAATTATGAATCAAAAAGGAGACAGATGAGAAAGATGATATCATTTACTGTTAGTTAAGTTTAAAACAAATCTTGGCATCCTGCTTTTTATGGAGTGTGTTGCTATGGTACAAACATGTGGTAGCAATGCTTTGCTCATTATCAATTTTGATACTACATTCATTCATTGACTTGTTGGGGACTTCGGAAGCAGAGGTGAAAGAACTCCCAGCATGATGGGAAGAGAGTCAGAAACACAAAGAAGATTGACACAGAGATATTGGTGAAGTGTTATAAGTATAAGCACATTGGAAAGAATGGTTTATTTGAGGAATGGGGAAGGAGTTAAAGTAGATAAAACTTCATCAAGGACAGGCAGAGTAGCCGGCTGCCATGGCCTGTGCCTATAATTGCAGCAACTCAGGAGGTGAAGAAGGAGGGTTGTGAGTTCAAGGCCAGAGGCAGCCTGCAAACTCAGTAAGACCTGTTCCAAAATAAAATTTTTTATAAAGGGGTTTGGGAGTGCCTCCCAGTGGCAGAGAACTTACCTACTATGTGTGAGACCTTGTGTTCAACATCCTAGTAATGAAAAAAAAAGTAGACTGAGAAACTCGAGTTTATAATAACCCACTCTGATGCTAGCTAACCTGCAAGGAACTATAATAGTCTCTTCCAAGAGCAGTGCCCCAATGACCTAATCACCTTCCATTAGACCCCACCTCTCAAAGCTTACACCACCTGAACATTGCCACACCAGGGACCAAGCTTCCAGAACATGAACCTTGGGTGGGGGCATTCTCAAATCATGTCCCAGCCATAGCAACCTTAGGGAAAAAAAATTTTTTTAAGCCATTTGATCAAAACTTGTTAAACTTGTAATAACTCTGTTATTGTTGTTAGGTGCTGTCTGGGAAGATAAGATGCTGTAGGCTTGGGAGAAAGACCCAGAAGCCCACTCCTGAAACAAT